>JANHFP010006436.1:233223-249758 GCA_032468135.1 Calamaria suluensis
GGGAGTTGAAGTCCACCAGGCTTAAAGTTGCCAAAGTTGGAGACCCCTGATCCATACTGTTCACAGCTATTAGTCAGTTATGGGATTTTGGGGTGAACGGGGAGTGTCATTATCCAGTTCACATTTGTGCAAAATAAATTTTATTTAACTGCATAATCCGTTTTCAATCAATGCAATGTGAAATATAAAGGTTCACTGAACTATTAAGAAGTCTGTGCTCTGAAGCAGTTTCAAAAGGCTTCTCTCCTTACCTCACTTTTTCATCTGGACTAAATCCAGATTTACTCACCTGAGCCTCCAACCAGCTATGATTGTGGATCAGAGAAAAAATCACAAGAGCAGAAAAGAAAAGAAAAGAAAAGCTCAAAGGGCCTCAGTTTGGCCGAGCCTCCTCTTAAAAGGGCAATGAAAGACTATTCAAAGCCACTTAAAAGGGCAATGGAAAAGGGGAATTTTAGCTTAGTTTTACAGCTAGTAGTCCCTTTAGTGACTGCTCAAAGTTACAACGGCATTTGTGAGAAAAATAATTATTCCTGTAAGCATAAAGCAATATTTTTTCATAATTGTGCTAGAAATCACCTGAGCTATGTACTTACCTAAGGCACTAAAGTGATGAGGCATAAAAATGTGTATTCTGAAGAAAAATGCTTCTGAAGAGGGGAGATGTCCAAAAACTGACCAAAAGTCCATTTGCTAAGTAAAGAGAAAGTTGATGTGTCCTAATCAATAACGTTTAATTATAAAGAAGATGTCAGTGTAACTTCTGGGGTCTGTCCCTCTTTGAGGAAAAAAGTCCACATATGCTTTCTATATGACAATTGTTTTAACCAATGAGCTAATGGAACCTGGCTATGTTGTTGCTTATAGCTGAGTTAAGCGTTTTGTGAAATGTATATAAATCCAGGAAGAATATCTACAAATTGTCCTCTTTGTCTTGAGAGTACCCTTTTGCAAAAGCTTTCTCTAATAAATATGCTTTGGTTTCTAGGATCTCTGACATCTGTTTTTTTCTTGAGATTTGGATTGTTTCCAACAGCATTGAAAAAAGTGAGTTATGGCTGTTTTTCACACTTACAACTATTGCAACCTCTCCAGAGTAATGTGATCAAATTTCAGATGCTTGGCAACTGACACATATTTATGATGGTTGCAATGTCCCAGAGTCACATGATCACCTTTTGCAATCTTCTGACTAAGTCAATATGGAATCCAAATTCACTTAACAATTGTGTTACTAACATAACTGCAGTGATTCACTTAACACCTGTGGCAAGAACGGTTGCAAAATGGGGCAAAATTCATGTAACATGTCTCGCTTAACAACATAAATTTTGGGTTCCATTGTGGTCGTAAGTCAAGGACTACCTGTATACATATTTATTAGAAAGAACGGGTACTGAACTTCCGTCTTCTGCTATAGTTCAGAGTTACTTTTTATTATTAAAGCTTTTTTAAGATGAAATCACATGCAATTAAGCCCCATTAAATTAATCAGATCTAGATTCTCCTGCTGGCTGGGAAATTCTGGAACCTGAAAGCCATGCATCTTTAAGTTGGATAGGCTGAAAAACACTGATTTACTGGGATTCAGCATCCAAAAACACTGCCACTGCTGTGTGAAAGAAAAGAAGAAAATAGGGACACATCCAACTATGTGCTCTTTAACTTGAAATTCTTGCTGATTTTAAAAAGTTGTGTGCAGTAGAAAAGTATAATGATAGATTACTTTCCATCAGGTTAAATGGTTAATAAGGTCAATTTCTTTATTATTCAGCCATGTGCTGGCCAGAAGGGGAAAAAGTATTCATTTTACAGAAATACCATAATTATTAAGCAGACTCTAAAATAAAATAACAATAAAATAAAATGCAAGCTTTCAAAATCTGCCATTTGGTGCACAAAATCAACGTTTTCAAATGAGTCAGCATGCTTATTTGAGAATAGGTATGACTGTGTCTATTTAAGCTGTCTTGCATGTTAATGTTGACCTGAAAGACAGGATATAAATGAAAACTACTCCAAGAAAATATACTAGTTCTAAACAAATATTCACTTTCTTCACTGGTTAACTCTTCAGTCAGATTTAATGTACTCCATAAAGCAGCCAATCACATTTTGTTCTATGTGTTTTAGGCCAACCAAATCCATGCAATTAATTTACAGAAGATTGTCTCACATGAACTCAGGAAGAGAAAAAAGCATAGTTCAGTTTATCACTGTACGTGGGCCATGTGAACAAAGCAGTATAATGGGTAGTGGGGATGACTTTGAGGAAGAAAAGAAGAGCTGCATCCAAGACACTGATTTGATAAAAGAAATTTGAGCCTGCCATAGAAATGTAATTTGAGAAGAGTGTCTCAAACCTGACCCCTTTCTAGTTCTAATAAAAATAAAGGGATGGGAGAAAGCAACTTTAGATTTTCAAATTTCTCTTATTGTAACCTTACAATAAAATTGATATTAGCATTCATAACTTTGGTTCCCTAGTCTGGTTTACTTTGAAGGTCTGACAAACAGCAATATGGAGCATTGTAGATAAAGAGTGCTGCTGACTTACTTTTGCCCATATCCAGCAAGTCTGATTAATTTGTGAAGTTTTCTTTAAAACAGTGTCGCTTGCCACTGCCTTCTTTAGGATCTTTGCATCTGTTTTCAACAGCCTGGTTTTCCTTACGGTCTCCCATGAAATAATGTCCAACTGGTCTTAGTTTACAGGTATTTTAATTTTCATTCCAAATTATCACACAGACATGTAGATTCTTCTTTAATTATAATACTTTGGATGTATTATGTGAAGACCTAATTCTCTGGAGAATTTCATAACACTGGAAAAGGGAACAGGATAACCAACCTCAAGGCAGACTGACTCAATTACAACACTGCTGGAAATCCTGAAGGGCCAGGTTGGGGAATGATGCTCCTGGAGAAAATCTATCTATGTATTGAGTAAGAACCCATAGACTTGATGGTGCCTACTCAATCAATTAATCAATTGTTCAATATTTTCTCTTTAGATATTAGCTATAATTTAGGATAATTTCCCCCTGTTATAGACATTGTAGGAGAACTGCTGTGTTAGTCTAGTAACCTTAAATAAGAAGAAGTCTGATAATACAATTTCCAACGCATTAAGGTATAATATATTGTGAGCAGTTTACATTTTTAATACAATGTATTGGTTGGAAAGGTGATACCAAACTCATCCTGATTCCTGCCCTTCATAAAAACTGTAAACTCCTACAGCCAAATATTAGGTCCCAGAAACTATTCCTTATTATTAAATTCTCATTTATTTAGAAACTGGAGAGAGGAGACTGCAAGGGGAATGAATGGTATTACTGTTCATCAGAGTCAACCATGATTTAGCAAATGCAGAAGTCTTGCAAATCATAGCAACAGTATAGACAGCATAGCAACAACAGCTGCAGCAATGAAAGAAAGCAAAAAAAAAACCCAATATGGGTTGTAAGAAGAACAAAAGTAAGGAATGAAAAGCCAACAGCAAAAGAGCTCTGCAACAGTCCATGTCACCAACATTATTGATAGTAAGTAACCAAACCTTCTCTTGTCTGTCTTATACTTAAATAAATATCAACATTTCAGTGTGTATATGTGCCTGCTTATTAATCTATGTGTGTTTTCCTGATGGCCCAGTAGTAATTATTTTCACAAAGGTATTCATGTAGATGCTGATGAGTGAGTTTTTAAGGAACTAGGATTTTCAGAGTTTGGTCAAGCTAGATTTTTATTAGCATTTGTTACACTTCAAACTTCTGATCAAAACACGTAGTAAATCACTCATTTTCTCATAATATCTTGCCCTGTGAAGCCTACTCGGATATCAGTAATGCTTGTGACTTAAGAGCTTGACAGAACTGTTCTTCACATGCTGTTCATGATATAGAGGCAAAGAGGAATTACGCTGGAGATTGGTTGGGACAGCACGATTCCCATTATAGAAGGCTTACCCCAAAAGAAATACGACTAAGGTCAACATTTTTAAAATGTATGCATGCATTTTAAACCCTGCCTGCTAAAATTGTATTAGTTCCACCATCAATCGAATGGAAGTTATCACAGCTGAATACTACTGATCTATTTATCCTGCCAAATAAAACAAAAAACAATTCCCAGGAATTTGTATCTTGAAAACATGAAATGTCATAAAAAGCCTAACATTAAACTAAGACAAATATTGACACAATATATTAGGCACAATTCATTCCCTTCTAGAACAGCAAAAATTTTCAGAAGACCAACCATGAAAAATACAACACAAACACAAAAGTGGTTCTTTAAGGCAATGATCCTTCATATTAATTTAGGAATAAAATCTGGTGAGGATAGCTTCTAATTCAACGTGGATAGAATTACACTGTAAACTCATGAATGCTGTTCAGAGTACATGACTACTGTACTGTGCTAAACATAAAGGTAATAATTCCACTTGTAGTCTTTTGCTATGCAGTTTTGGCCCCAGGCAAGATAATTTGATATTTGTGATCATTTATCTTCATTTTCTGACACAAAGACAAGTAATATAGAGCACTGTTTCTCAACTGTGGCAACTTTAAGATGTATGGACTTCAACTCCCAGAATTCCCAAGCCAGTCCACATATCTTAAAGTTGCCACAGTTGAGAAACACTGATCCAGAGCTAATAAATTTTATAAGCTTCTGTTCTTCCAAGCTTGTATGCTATCCAGCTATTTCTTACTCTTTTTTATTTACTTTTTCCATGTATAAAATATACCGGAACAATGCATTTTATCATAGTAAAGCATCTAGTCATTTCTACAGCTGCCTTCGCAGAAGAATATACAATATTCCTATTTTCAATTAGAAAGGAACCTTATACTCCAATGACATCTCTGGAGGCTGGGAAAAAGTTTTGCTCTTGCTATGTAGATGGAACAGCTGCCACCTGTTATATTCACTAAGACTAACCCAGTCCAGAAAATGGCACTAAACAGAGACAAAGAAGCCAACCATGCCAACATTTAAGCTCTATTGGGAAACAGCTAATGGACACAGCTCAATTATGACATGTTCCAGCATTCTCCTACTCACAAAATTATAGCATGATGTACAAAGTGATAGCATAAACTTACACCATGCTATTGTATCCTAATCCTTTATGCTCAGTACTATAGAGACAGCAATTGCCCTATTCCTGACCCTTCCTATGGATAAGGAGTCATATCCTCCTCTGCTATTCACATCCATTACTTTGTAGAGAGGTTGTTTCACACAAGGCAGCAGGTAAATAGATGCCCAAGCAGGAAGACAATATTCTTCCTGCTTGGGCATCTATTTCATCTTAACTCAACTGTTAAGATGAAATAGATGCCCAATTGCCCAGGACACACATGTTAACCACAACTACGTGTGTCATATTAGCTATGGCAAAATGATTGGTTGAAAGTGAAGATTAATGAACTTAAATTATTAAATATACCAGTTACATAAACTATATGATGTGATGTGTGAACCCATTGTTAATTGTAGAAGCAATACTTCAGTTAAGTAAGGGTTGTTGTATGAACACAGCCAAATAAAGGATAAAAGTACATGTCAGGTTATCCAGAGTCATTCTGGCTCCTTCATTTTGAAAACTGGGAGGAAAGATATAGAATAGCAGGCAGTATTACTTGACTATATTCACACAACACACTTATGATCAACTCATCCAAATGTTCTTGGTTCACACAACAAACCAACCAACCATAAATTAACCTTATATGGCTGATCTGCACAGCACATTAGGCTAATATGTGCACTTTATGTACAGTCTTTCTGCCTCTCTGCCTGCAAGGATATAGGATCCTGTCAGGAACACACAACACAAAAGCAAACTAAAATATAGGAAATCTCATTTACACAAGTGAAACTCCCCCAACCTGGCACCTTCGAGATGTTGGGTCTAGAATAGATCTCCC
The DNA here is from genome assembly GCA_032468135.1 of Calamaria suluensis. Taxonomy (NCBI): domain Eukaryota; kingdom Metazoa; phylum Chordata; class Lepidosauria; order Squamata; family Calamariidae; genus Calamaria; species Calamaria suluensis. Next base: position 239,163 of record JANHFP010006436.1, read on the forward strand.
CTAAATTTCTGGCTATGGTGATAGCGCCAACACTCCTAGAGAGCTGTCAGGTTGAGGAAGAACGCATTAGGCAGCAGGCAGTAAATGACTCAGCCGGATTTGAATTGCAGAAAGGCAGCAATCTTTTAAAAATTAATTATCTTGATCAAAACTGAAAGGAAGGAAGGACAGCGCTTTTAGGACTGTCTTTTCTCAGGTGCAAAGGAAGCGGGCTGGTCTGGGGCGCTTGCCAGCCTCAAGTTGTAACAGGTCTGGTGCAAAGCTGGACTCGTTGTTCCAAGACTTAAAAATGCGCTTCAGGTATATGCCGAACTCGGCTCGAGGAATCCCAAGAGCTACCAATACGAAAACGTCCTTCCTTTTCCCAATAAACCACCGCCCACCATCTTCCTAAGTCCCGCACCTTCTCACGCGACCGGTCGAGACAGACAGAGGAACTGGGCACCGCGCAAGGAGGTGGCACCGACTTGCAAAAAAGCTGGTTTCGGAATCTACCACTTCTAGGAAGTGACGCCTTCCCAGAATCCTACCGCAAGAGGCAAAGTTGGCGCTGGCTCGGTTTTGGCTGGTTGACGACGGCGGCGTCGGCGGCGTCTCTGCCACCCGAGCTCTGGGCTGCTGAGGTGAGCTCGCCCTTCCGCGCTTGGATCTGGGTTGCGCGGCCGCTTCTTCGGGGCCGTGGACGCCTGCAGCAGGTAGCTTACTCCAGACTTCTCCTTTCCGATCCTTGCTCCTGCTCCCCTCCCAACTGCAGAACAAGTTGCAGGAGAAAGTTTACGAGGAGAGAGGGTTGACTATGCAAATATAGAGCAGGCGCCGCGCGAGTGACAGCAGAGCGGCTCGGAGTTGTTTTGCAAAAGGCGGCCGGCCGAATAGAGACCCTCGGCGTGGAGAAGGGTGTGCGTGCAAAGTTAAGAAACCTCTTGTCACGAGTTGGCGGTTGTCTTTTTTTTTTTTTTTTTACTAGTTCAGGTTTCGGGCCGCTCCTCTTTGGAGCTCCCCAAGCGCTGCTTCGCCCGAGAAAAGAGGCCGCGCGAGTAATGTTGCCTCGGATTTCCCGCGCCGCGAATCAAACTGGAGCTACTGGAGATGAGTTGTTGTGATGGAAGCGGCGCCTTTATTCTCTGAACAAAGCTTTCCTGTGAGTGGCCTCCGTGCTGCTGCCGTTAATAGAAGGAGGTGGGGGGGGGAAGCTTAGGTAGCGAAGCGGCCCTTCCAGATATGGGACGCGGCTGCAAGCGCCAACCAGAAACAGCCCTTCCTGCTTTGCAGCGCAGTACGAAAATGTCCTCCTCCCCCTCTTCCCCCGTGGGCGAAGATCAGGCGTCATCCTTGGAATACGAGCAGGTTTTCCTCGGGTCTCGCCGCGGACGGAGAGCGAGAAAGCCCTCTGGGGCTCAGGCTTGCAACATACTGGTAGCCTCAGAAATGTTTTGAGACTGTCCTGTTCCGTGTTTTATTCGTGCTAGAGAGGATTCTTTGGCAGGGAGCTCTCCCAACACCCACCGACATGTGGCTGTGTCTTACATAATTCTGGTGAGCCTTCTGCTGAGCCTGATGAAGGCTTCTTTTGGAGAGATTGCAACCTTGCAGGGTGCACGGAGCAGAGCGCTTGTACTGAAATGTTGCAGTGAGTCCTTGCCCTTCCTTCTTTGTAAAATCTGTAACTATCTTAAAGAACACCTGCCATTTGAAATGCAAAATAAAATGTGGTAAAGATATGCATTTCCCCCCTTGCACCTTATATTGCATGAATATGTTTTGGAAGCCTCTTTTTGGGGGGCAACTCGGCATGCGGTTCTCTTAACTTCAATCCCAAACCAAAAGTCACTCTTAGCTTTTTAAAGTGGTGCTTTCACTTTTAAAGAGGCAACAAGAAGAGTGGGTTGCACCATGAGTATAATCTCATTCTTCACTCAACATTTTGTCAGGGTCACAGGTGACATCTAAGGTGGCTATTTAAGTAAGTGGATATTAGCTTAGAGGTGAGAGCAAGAAAGCGAAAGCCTCCCATCTGTGTCCTTGCACTGTTAGTATGGACAGCAGCACCATTTGCTGGCATCCTATCTGACAAGATAAGGACAGATTATGTGAAACATATTACAAGCAAACCCACACTGTGCATACTTGATGCTTTAATTAGTTCCATGTGGCAACTACTTCACTGTGCCAAGCTTTTAATATAAGGAACTGCTCAATATGCAGAGATGTCTGGTTTTATCATGCTACTATTGAACCACAGGATCAGAGTTGGCAAAACTCTGACAATAGATAATATTCTTGGCTTCTGTTTAGTCCAGCATATTTCACTAGGCAGGGCAAGGGTTGTATTTGCACAAACTGCTAGTCCATAATTAACTGAAAATATTTTTCTTCCTAACATTATTCCCGTGACATGGCAGGGCCCACTTGTCTGCAAAACCATCTCCGTTTGGCTGGATCCAGGGAGTCTTCTTTAATTAACTGAACAATATGCTAACCATATTGACTGGGTTTATACACACCGAGCCACCAATTAGCCAGCTGCATTTTAACATAGTACTTCTATTAGCCAATTAACACTGGCCTATGCATTGGATCTATTAAATTATTGAAATCTTCTATCCCAGAGCAACTTTGCAATCCCCTGAAATCATAAATGAATTTTCTGTAACCCAAATGAATAAAAATATTTTTTTTCATTGGGCTTAAGTCCAGACAAGAAAGAAGTACAATACTTCTAAGAATTAAATATTAATCTTTATCCCAAGACTTCTCAGGTTTTGCAGTGTCATTAGTTGCCACTGGGGCTTATGCAGGCAAAGTAAGGAGCAAAGACGAAGCAGTTCGAAATAATGCCCCATTCTGTCTGGGGAAACCTGATCTTTTTTTTAAAAAAGTATGACACACACAACACACACAATCCAGTTGCTAATGACCACACTGGAAGGTCTCAACCCACAGTTTTGGAGCTTTGTCCTAGCCCAATTTTCTGCTTCTTTAATAGAAAGAAATAAGGATTAGGTGTTAAAAGCAGCCTTCCATCATTCTTAGCTAGCATGGCATATGCGTAATTCATTTTAATGGTTTCTTCTAGCCAACTTATGCAAGATCGTGAGTTTGCCTAAAATATAAAATAGTATTTTTTAATATTTTAAAAAATAAAACACAGGCAGTCCTCTACTTACAACACTTCTTTTAGTGACATATAAAGTTACAATGGTATTGAAAAAAGTGACATGACCATTTTTCACACTTTAACCGTCGCAGCATTCCCATGGTCAAGTGATCAAAATTCAGACTCTTGGCAACTGACTTATATTTATGACAGTTGTAGTGTCCTGGGGTCATGTGATTTTCCTTTATGCAACTTCCTCCCAAGAAGAGTCATTGGAAATCCAGATTCACTTAACAACCTTGCTACTTACTTAACAACTGCATTGATTCACTTAACATCTGTGGCAAAAAAAGGTTATAAAACTCACTTAACAAATGTTTCACTTAGCAACAGAAACTTTAGGCTCAATTGTGGTCGTAACTCGAGGACTATTTGTAAGTTTGTTACAGCCACACTTCTGTGCTCAGCCTTTGCATTGAACTCTAAAATATGAGATTTGTCTTTGCTGGTTAAAGTCTCAATTACTGCATAACTGAGAGAGTTCCTCATATGTCTTAAGAATCAAATAAGAGCTACAGTTCTTGTATGGTTTGTATATTTGTGAATTTATATGCATTTTGAGTATTTTCAGTATTTATCTAATTTGCATGATGACTTAAAAAAAGAATAGGAGTTTTTGACTCATTAGTAAACTGAACCAACAAATGTTTGGATATTTATGTGTTTAGACTTCTAGTTGAAAACATAAATAAAACTCAAGTGTTATTGAATTAAAGGAAAATTGGAATATAGCTTTATATACACATGTGATATCAACCTTATGAAGAACTTAATGTGTCTTTCAGTGCAGTAATTATATACACAAGGTCAGACTGTAACAGATACGAATCAAAGGTGTCTAGGGTAAAATGTCATTTTGACTTTAACTCTAGCAATAATTTACTTAATACAATATTTCATTCTTGCACAATATAAGAGGGCAAAAATCAGACTTCTCTCTTGGTAGTTTTTTGCCCTGAGATCCTGTCTTTAAAAGAACAAATGCATCACATCCAAAAGAAATAATATATTCTGGAATGCATTTTAAAAGAGTTTAGTAATCTGTATCAGAAAACACCAGCCACACCTTTTTGCAGAATGTGTGTTTTGGGTCATTGGCAGGACTTTCTCTTTTGCAAGGCAATGATCAAGAAAAAATCTGGCATGTTGCTCTGAGGCAGAGCACAGGCAATAGGTGTGGTTTTTCCTCACCATTTGCTCCTATCAACTTGTTGAAAGTTATAGACGATGGGCTGCGTTGCCTTTGGGAAAGAAAATATTTTAATGCATCATAGAAAATCAGATGGCTTGCATGAAATAAGAGGTACTTGAGTTTAAAGGATGCTTTGACCCTCAAGGTTTAATGGCCATGTTTCCCTTGCAAGCTTATCCAGAGTTTGTTTAAAAAATATTTTGAATTTTTATATCAATATAAATGGTAACAAAGATGATACAGCTCATAACAGTTGCAAACAAAACTGTTAAACTGCATTTCATTTAAACTAAAATTACTAAGTTTATATAACAAAATGTAAACTGAAAACCTAAAGGAAAGAGAGAGAAAAGGAGAGAAAATTACATTTCTATGATTTTCAGAAAAAGTAATACACTACAGTATCCCATTTTTAAATAGTACTGTAAATTAAACCTAAACCCAAATTTTGATTTCTTTCCCAGTAAGATCTATTACCTTGGGAAGTCTCAAGTGCTGGAAAGGTTTGGTGTAGTGGTTAAGGCAGCAGGCTAGAAAGCAGGAGATTGTGAGTTCAAGTCCTGCTTTAACCATAAAAGCCGGCAGCTGGGTGATTCTGGGCCAGTCATTCTTCTCTCAGCCCAACCCACCTCACAGGGTTGTTGTTACAGGGAAAATTGGAAGAAGCTATGGATATATTTGTTGCCATGAGTCTTTTGTAAAAACACTAAAGGTGAGATAATAGGTAGGTAGATATATTCTTATTATAGTTAGAATCAACTCCTTACCAAAATTTTAAATGTGATGATAACTCTCCAATTGAGCTCACAAAGAAATATATTCAGTATTATCTTCAGATGACTTTCTTCCATTCCGTGCATAGCCAGTGATATCCCAATTAGTCATCCAATGACATGTTTACTGTCCTCCCAGCCATTTCAAAATGGGCTGGGAGGCCTGCACTTCTCTTCCTACTCTTGACAGGATTTATCTACCTATCTACCTACCTTTGAGAAAAAGAAAAAATAATGGCACAAACTGGTTGGCACTTACAGAATTGGAAGGCATTGCCATTCTTGCCTCCCTTTTCACTCCTTTTGTGGCCCCAAAGTGGACACAGAGATAGAATGACTAGAAAGTTTCCATTTCTGTGGAGCCTTTCTAGATTTTTGCCAATACAGCAGAGGAGTCAGTTAAGATCCTACCCAGTTCAGCTGTTTGGAGAATGATTGACTTGGGCTAAAGGAGGGTCAAAGTAACTGTCTTAAGGTTTCTTGACAGATCTTGCCTATTCACAAAATGGCTGCCCTAAGGGGCATTGGAGACTTACCATTTTTTAGATGGCAAACTGTCCTGGCTCCTATCCCCACCTTCAGAAAACAGTTCCATACAGCTCTGAGTCTTACTTTCTTTTCTAGTTATGTGGGCATCCTTGCAAATGAGCCACTCAGTCACCATTTCTCAACATATTTATTTTCTAAGGATACCTACAGGATTCTAAGCAGCTAAAAGCGTCATTGTAAATAAAGATAATACTCAAAGGTAACACAAGTTGTGACTTCTTTTAAGTTAAGTATTTAGAAAACAGCATTTGACAAAAGGAACTCGGGAGGGGACATAGTTGAAAATTGCCTATTTTGCTTAGAGATGTCAGTAGGATATCAAAATATTTTTATTTTTCTACTTATTTTTGTCCATAGACCAAAGAAAAATACATTTCCTTGGACATAGTAGTGATAGGGTAGCTAGTGATTGTATCTTGCAAGACAGGTTTGGTCTCATGAGCTGCTGAACTGAAAGTGCTTTATGTGTACAAAAATCCTACTTTATATGTCATAGTATATCCCAAGGTAAGAAAGAACCTCGTCAGAAATGGTTTCTATTGGAAACAAATAGTTAATCAAGGAGAGTTTTGGGTCAGGGCATTATTTCCATTCACTCTGTAAATTTTGAAGTGGTACGTTTTGTTGTTCGGAAGAAGTTTTGGGATTGCTGTGCTGTACATTGCTGCCTCTGTGTGAACAACTTCACCAAGCAGGTGCGGTTGTAACTGAGGGCAAAGATCCAACTATCTACTAACATGGGTACATAGTGACCCAATTACACTTGCTGATAAAGGGTGACTGTGTTGCAATATCATTTAAAATGTCAATTGTCAAGGTAAGGTAATATTTTTAGCCCTATAGCAAAACGCAGAGTTGGAGTTCTTAAAATGACAAAGGTGAACATATACAGGTTTTATTTGCTTTATGCTAGGTTTAAGTTTAAAACCTGGCATAAAGCAAATTTCCAAAAATTGAGATGAATTGGAAAAAGGGGGTTACTGGATATGGCATCTACTTTTTATAACCCAAATTCATATGACAAATGTGCTTATAAATTTTCATAGCTTTACTTTTAAAGCAATCCAGTACTCAAACAGATTTTCTCCCTTGTCTTATTTTAAACAATGTATTATGAAAGTCTTTCTTACATTTTTTTTCTGCAGCTGGATTTCTAATTTATGTGATTACCATGACAGAGAAAGAGATAGAAGGCATCACATGTATTTTGTGTTACATTTAGCATAGTAAATTCACCCAATTTTAAAGCTTGTTCTAGGGCTGAGGAACATTCACCAGCTTCAAGAGATCATATAATGTCCAACTTTGTTTCTAGTATTAGAGAATCCTTTTCATTTGGGGTAAGGAGATTGCATAAATTCAGGATGGCAGTTTTGATGCCATAGTAACAGTAACAGCTATTGTAGGTACGGAAGTATGTGGGAGACAGGATGCATAACTAGAACAATTGCACAATATGATGCTAACTCTGTGAGTGAAGGAGAAAGGGATTTTGTTGGAAAATATTTAATCACTTTTGGCGGGAAGAAGTCTTGGTATGTTTCCAGACCTTTTGTATAACTTGAATATGCTGTCTTGGCACAATAGTGATTTCTTTATCCTGTATATAAAGCAAATGCTTGTATGAAAATTTGAATGTGGAATCTAAAATACAGGGACTAGCACTAAAATCATCCTTCTGCCTGCTGTACTAAGGAAATCAGAAGGCTATTATAGCTGCAGAATTTTGGAGATTATTGGACACATCACTCCAAATGTCAGAAGAAATAGATTATGAATTCTGTTAGTTTGCATCTTAACTTCCTGGATTTTTTACAGAACTGTAAAAATGAATGGAGGCGCTTTGAAATCAGCTTTGTCCACAATCACACATATAGAAAAACAATTTTCCATTTAAGGCTGTAACATTACCAGGTGTGACTATATAAATTTAGATCTTAGATTTCATTACAGTTTCTTACACTTCACCCACTGCTGTTATATGGCCATATATCTTATTAGGGGATCAGTACTACTGTATTGCATTACCGGATAATACATTTTAAAATTAAAGTAATAAAATAAGCATCAGCAATTATTGTTATTACAGAATTTGGTTTTAAATAAAATGAAGACAAACAACATGGATACCAGTAGACCACAGTGGGACCTGTTCACTGTTGACATAGTTTGCCTTTCTTGAAATATTTTTTTAAAGATATAGTTTATCAGAACACGTTTGGAAAATATGAGGCACAATTATTTTCTTTCCAATTAACATGCTGTTAGAAAGAAGAAAGATGCCCTAGAATTTAGATATGATAAAATTGGCATATTGTTTAACTTATAGTATTTTTAATATTTAGCATTTTAGGCTGAACGTAATGCATAGAATCATGAATGTAATGGAAAAGAAGGCACCCACCAGTAGTTTACTATTATCCAAGGATGTAACATTTTGAAATATCTATTCTTGTCTCCAAGATAGAAACCACTAGTCTTGGGTGGGGAAAAATATATGTACCAAACCCTGATAGTTGTTTGTTAAATGAAAAGCAGCCTTGGTAGATCTGTGAGTAGCCCTTTTGTATAATGGAAGAAAAATGGGAGTTGATGGTCATTTATAAAAAGGTAAAGGAGTCCCTGTGAATTTTACTCCACTAATTGTTGTCAATTATAAGGGCCAGTACTGTCCAAAAACATTTCCACGGTCATGTGGCCAACATGCCATCACAGAGTGCTGTTACCTTCCCACCAAAGTGGCACCTATTTATCTACTTGCAATTTATACGTTTCTGAACTAGTAGGTTGGCAGGAGCTGGGGAAGGATGGGAGCACAGCAAGGAAACAAAGAACAAACTACAGGGAGGGCTTGTGTGTAGGCAAGATGATATGTATAAAGTGAGGAAATCATTTTTTCTGGGAAGGTGGGTTTAAGATGTGGGGGCTTATCTGTAATAAAGTCCATGGAAAGGCTCTTCCAGAGAATTTTGGGTGCTGGTAGAAGTTGCAGGAGGTTGGTAGTTTGCTCAGAACACCTTTAACTTGGTGGCAGACAGCACGAATAGTTACAACATACCACCACATCTCAACCTTAATTTGTGGCCATCAGAAATCTCACTTGATTAGATCTAAGCTAAATAGTCCAGCCATGCATAGCACCTCTTTTTGCAACTCCTCCAGGGACACATTAAAGTAGCTTTAATGACACAAGACTGCATTGTGCACCTCAAATGGAAATGCCTTTGACTGATCTGGGTTGGATTGGAGTTTACCTGGGCAAATTATTCTGCCATTGTGGTTGGCCCCAAGATGGCTGCAAGGTTTTCAGATCACAATCCTGCCCTGCTTTCTGGTGGGTGTATTAGGTGAAGAGGCTCTATGTAGAGGAGTGGGCCTTATATCACCACAGTGGATAAGCAGAGGACACTTCAGCTTCTGACTCTCCCAATCCCCTGGCATATCTCCAAGCTGATTGAGTTGGAAAACACACAGACAAAACACATTTTCTTTGACTTCTGCCATAGACAAGTTGGAAGGACAAGGATTCTCTTTCTAACCAATCAAGAGGGAAATACTGTTGAAGTTTAAAGGAATCATCTTTGAGTTGACAAAGCAAAAATGATAGAAGCAGGAAAAAGTCAAGAAACCTCGGATGTTGCAAGTGAGAAAGCAGTTGGGTGAATGCTGGCTGGAAGCCCCATGGTGCTTTTAACAGATATAGATTAAGTCCAAGATGTTTGGGGAAAGTTAGACATACATAAAAAAATTGACAGTATGCAAAGTGCATCTTTTAAGAAAATTCAGCAGGCAAGTTATCTGAAGGAGGGGGTGTATCTAAATTAAGATATAGCAATTCAGATTGAAAGGAAAAAGATGCTTACAAAGTAAGAACTGTTTTCATTTTAAATCCATTGTCTAAAATAGGTAGAAGTTACTAGGCGGAGGCAACATACAATAAGAACAGAAGAAGAAATGAATACTAATTTCATAATAAAACATCTGCAAGACTATAATCTGTATAACTCTCAAGAGAGAATGCCTATAACTGTCATCGGTTTACTTACAAAGCTTTGGGGAAAAAGAAAGGAAATGCTTTATTTGTAGTGGCTAGGGTCATTGCAAACCAGTTACTCTAGGAAAGGGAGAACAAGAAATACCTGTTAGACTATATTCCAAGGTAAAGACTCACCTCATGGGGAAAAAAGGCTAGAAAGGAGAGAGGAAAATGATATGAGAATATATATGGCATCTGTTTTCATTCTCCTGGCATTTCTAACTTCATTTTTTTGTATGAAGTTTAGTATTTACTTGGTCAATGAACAAATGTATCACCTTGGCTAGGAGACGTGCTTTAAAATTTTGTTGTATATGAAACAAAGGAGAGGTGCTCAATTTATCAACTAATATGCCTTATTTGTTGAGGCTGTTCTCACTAAAATGTCACAGAGAAAGAATGTTATATAAGTGAAAATAGAGGATTGCTTATGAAAAGCGCTCTCTGGAAAAATAAGACTTTTTGAATTAGCCTAGGCCAGTGATGGCTAACCTTTTTGCTATCGCGTGCCAAAAGTGGGGGAAATGCGGGGGATTGTGTGTGTGCTTGCCCACACTCATAATTTATGTGCTCCGACCCCCGCACATGAGCGCCTGACACCCCCCCACTCCCTGCTTTTGGCATGCAATTGTAAAGTAGGCCCATTTTTCACCCTCCCCAGGCTCCAGAGCCTTTCTAGGAGCCTGGGCAGGGCAAAAATGCCTTCCCCACGCCACCCAGAGGCCCTCCGGAAGCTAGAAATGGCCTGTTTGCCAACCTCTGGTGGGCCCAAAAGGCCAAAAAATCAGCTGACCAGCATGCATGGGCCCACCTTGCCATAACATGCCAAAAGCATGTTGGGAAATGGGGGAGGGTACATACACTCTCCCCCCCCCCCCCCGGCGTTTGG
>JANHFP010006438.1:0-10820 GCA_032468135.1 Calamaria suluensis
TACTATTACCCCTAAAAAAACCCATTTAATTATCCCAGACCAGCTAAACGGAAAAGGTATGTTTTTAGCTCCCGGCGGAAAGTTGGCAAATCCGGGAGCCTTCGCAGCGCAGGTGGTAATTCATTCCAGAGGGATGGGCCTGCCACGGAGATCTTCCATTGTCACTTCCCCCTGTAGCCCCTCGTGCTTCACCTTCTGGGAGAACATTGTATTCTTTAAAGAACACAACCATCAATTGTAGGCTCACTTATTGTTGTAAGTTAAGGGCTACCTGTGGACTTCTTCCTCATTTTGACTTCAGTTTTTAGCTTTACTTCCCTTACCTTCTGTATCATGATGGTGAAAGGCCCAAGCATCTGAAATCCTCGTGCAAAGTACATGATGTTGCACCAGCCCAACACCAGAGCAAAAGACATGGGGACCTCTTCTCCTTCTGTGCTGGTCAGTCGCATTACCATGATTATCAGGATCACACAGGCATATGTAATGCTGTAAATGGAAAATATAACTAAGTGAGAATGAGTAATTAATTAATACAACCTAAAATTAATTAAGACAGAATTGAGCCCTGAACACACATGAGCAGACAATACATGTGAATAAATATGCTCATGTACATTCATAGAAAGGAGAGTGTCTCTTTGTTCCCTTTTGCTGGAACAAGGCATTTCTTCTGAACTGCCTTTGTTTATTGTCCATTTTAATGTGTCTCAAGTTGAAATATATGAGGAATTTCAATATTTTTCAGGAGATTCAGCAGTCAACCCCACCACACAAAACTTAAAACAGAAGTTAAGAGACACAAGTTTGCAAAGAAAGAAACCTAGATTTGAAGCAGATAGAAATGGAAGAGAAAATGGCGAAAGGAAAATTACAATGGCAGAGTACATATAAGGAAAAAAAGAGTATTTGTGAGTTTTGGAACTGTAGAGTCTCACATTATTATGTGAAAAGGTCCTCCCAGGATGGTTTGTCCAAAGTACTTTCTGGCTCCAACTCTTAGAATATCTGGAATCTATCAAAAAATGAAATATGTGTCAAACGTTTATAACCATCTGAGGACTGAAATCACCAACGTGCTGAGGACTTAAATCCTCAACTGAAGACTGAAATCACCAATGTGCTGAGTCTACCTATAGACATTGACTCAACAGTACAGAGTTCAGAGTTTTGTGGCCAAGTCAAGGAAAAAATAGAGAAAAACAAGCCGTTATGAGGAAAATGTTATTCATACAGGTAGTCCTTATGACCACAATTGAGCCCAAAACTTATGTTATTAAGTGAGACACGTTAAGTGAATTTATGACCTTCCTTGCCATAGTTGTTAAATGAATCACTGATAAGTTAGTAACCCAGTTAACTGAATCTGGCTTCCCCTATTGACTTTGCTTGTCAAAGATCATAAAATGTGATCACATTTCATAAGATGAACCAGTTACCAAGCATCTAAGTTTTGACCCCATGATCATGGGGATACTTCAAAGGTCGTAAGTTTGAAAAACATTCATAAGTCACATTTTTTCAGTGCCATTGTGACTTTGAATGTTTAATAAATGAACTCTTGCAAGTCAAGGACTACCAGTACCTGACATGATTTCATAAAGGGAAACCTAGTCACTACAACTACCAGCAAGCAAAAATGTCACCTGCTTTTCACTAGTTAGCAACATCTTGATAAGTCAGCGATTTAAACCACTTCATGTTAGAATAGTAATTTTGCAGAATAAAGACATTCAAAAATATTTTAATATTGGTGATTAAACAAGCAAAATGTGAAAAGATTTTGAAATGCTCTAAACAGGGTACAATTTAAAATATAAAATGCCTTAAGCCTGTAAAAGTTAGCAAGATGGTGATTATTAAAGATGAATTCAAACTGTAATATTGATCAATTATTTTATTACAGTATATGCAGATCCTGCTAACAATTACTGGCTATATTTATCCACAATCAGCTCATCTGTAATTATTTTAACTATTTCTAAAACAAAAATTAATTCTGGATACTTCCCAACAGGGAAGTCTGAAGTACAGGTAGCATATGTAGCATCATGTTTTTCAAGACAAATATATTGATTTCAGATAACGTATGATTGCTTAGGTATACAGTTAGAATTGCCAATCTGTTGGTATATTTTAATGAAGATCTATTTAATAGATCTTTATTCTGTTTTCCTTACCTCTAGGAGTAAAATTGCCATGGCTCCTATCACCGTAATTAACTCTCCCACAAGCCTGAGTTGATCCTCGTATGTCAGATATGATTCCTAAAAACAGAAAAGTATTCTAATTAAGGATAGAGGTCTGCAAAATATGGAACTGGTGTCATCAAGGCGTTTAATTTATTTAGTGTAGTTTAATTATTTCTCTTTTGGCAGCATTGATTTGATAGTGAAACTGTTATTGGAAAGACGAACCAAAAGATGACCTTGCACAAGCAAAATGCATTACCCCACCCCACAAATCTTTCCTGAACACAGAAACCAAATACTGTAGGCCAGTAGAATCTTTCCTTTGCTACCTTGCTTTATAGCAGGGAGTGTTGCAAATAAATGCTAAATACCATTTAACAGACTGAAGGAGTATAGTTGAATACCAGGAAAGATCTTTCATTTTTTAATCTTCCATCTAAGAAATGTGGATTATTTGTCCTTGGATCAGGTGAGAATGACTCACTTGAGAAAGGCTAGTGAAAGCCAGACAGCCTTGCTGGAAAATTCAGTGATTTTTTTCCCCCTTATCTTTAAGCTGTTCTCACAATTGTGGTAGCTTTTTTCTTTACGGCCTCTTGGAGCATTTTCAAAAAGAGTTTTCCAAAGTTTAATTTATTTTATTTAACTTTGTCGATTCTTCTGTGCTGCATTCTGAAAACAATTATTTTACAATTTCCCTAGATTCACACAGAAACCTATAGTTATACAACAATATACCTGCAATGTTTTCTGCACAATGATGGTGATATCCCGCTCGTCTGTTTGATTATCTGAGCGATTTTTCAATGGTCTATATGTGCAGCACGCGGTGAAGCAAATCATATAGAGGACATAAGACAGAGCCAGGAAACAGAAATAAGGACGCCCATATGTGTTCCACTTCAGGTTTACTAGTTCCTTCACAGGAGTAATATCTAGAATACGGCGAGCCTGGGAAGAAGAGGGGGGACGGACACCTGGGAATTAACTCTAAAAGACCCATGTTTCAAAACTCAGCCATTGGTGTTCGTCCTAATAACATATTATTACAAATTTATCTTAATTTTATATATTGGGGGCACTTATATACCTTCTTTCATAAAGAACGGCAAGGGAGTATTCCAAGAAAAAAAAAGATAGGACTGAAAGCAGGAGAAAGACATGTGAACTTTCCTTAAGGTATTCCTTAATTGGAGAGCAACTGGGAGGAAAAAGCTCTTCAAGCACTCCTGAGGAAACTATGCATCTTCTTTCTAAAGGCCTCTAATTGAAGATCAGCAGGTTCATAACAAGTCATGCAGTTTTAGAGATATTTTGAATTAAGTCCTCAAACCGTTGACCATCAACAGATGTCTTTTAAAATAGAAGAATGTAATCATTGGAAAAACGATTACATAAATGTCCACCCTGAAGTTGAGCTGACCAAGGCCATTTTCAGGCTTCAGTTTTGCCACACTGGAGCTGAGGGATTGGGGGTGGGGGATACCATGACAGAAAATGAAATTGGCATTCTAATTCTTTTCATGCTGAACTAAAGCATTTAAAGAAAATAAGTTCTTTGAAAATATTTGACTTCCGAAGGTGTGAATGCAAGAGCTAAATTAAATTATTACATCAATTACTGGGATTATGAAGCTTCTACAGTACTTGGACTTTCTTAGTTTGCTGTCCTTTAGCCCTGGGATGGGGGGCTTTTTGCCATGAATTTAATTGATAATTTACCTGATATGACATGATCTGGTATGATGCTAATATTAAACTAATTGGATCATTCACCTTTTTCTGCATTAGAATTTTAGAATTAACTTTGAAGTATCTTTAGAGAGAGATGATAAAATGTAAATGTACTTTTAACTGCTGCTAAGAAGATTGGGAACCACTTCTATTTATTCTATTATTTTTCTTTTTTTTCACTTTTTGATTATTTTTATCTCTCATGTTGCAATAAAATTGGTATTGTTTTTCCTCTATTGAAAAACGTCTTTAAAAATTATATATAAAATTTTATGTAAAAATAATTTACTCCATTCTAAACTATGGATCCATACCGCAAATAACATTCTCTGAGCTGAGCTACACTTGTAAAATGTACATGATTTGCCTGATACAAGAAGGGGTGAACTGATTCTATTTTAAACACACAAATTAAAAAAATTGCCTGCTTCCTTTAAAATATTAAAGAATAGTGCTGCCATCTGTGAATATGATTTTAACTAAATATAGCTACTTTTTTCTGATTATGTTTATGGTTCAAAGAAGTCAAAAACTGCCAAAGGTTAGATATAATCTTCACAAAAGTAAAGTTGGAAATTGGTGTTGTAAAGTCAATGATGACTGTAAGTTGTGTAAAAAAAAACCTTCCCATACACCTCAAAAGTTATTAAATTTAACATGACGACAGCCAGATAGCACGTGTAAAATCCAGTAAGGTTAACAAGGTCTTAGTAGGCAAACAATTTATCTTTCCAGGACAATTTATCTGTTTTGCCAGTTACAACCAGGAGTGGAATGGACAATTACAAGGTGGCAAAGTTAACCAACAATGGCTTACTAAGATTTGAGAAAGCATGATCCTCACTGGCATCTCCATCATGCCAGAAATTAAAACCAAGAACTTTTGAATTCAAAGTAAATTATATATTTAGCTTGCCTTAAAATAAATAGAGGGGGCTACAATGCTTAAGTTATTACCAACCAAGCTGTAAAATAATGTCAGGATATAAACCTCTTCACCATCTAGTTCCATAAAGATTTTTGTGAAATCTTGTGAAGATTTTTCTATTTTTAGAATTACATTTCAGAGACTAAAACTCTTTCCTGCACAGTTGCGTCCTTAAGTGAAAATTTGGAAAATGACACAGGTGGGGATGGAGGCACACAATAAGGGGCTTTTTGGCACAAGGTCAAAAGGTAAATTGCAGCCTTGTAACAAGAAGTTAACCAGAGGAAAGAAATAAACTAAAGGCTAAATAATGGAACAAGTTCTTTTATCATATCACTAACTCCATTACAAACAGTAATAATTTACTGTTTAATAATAATTTAATTTTAAATTATTTAATAATTTAAATAATTAATTATTTTATTTTATTTTAAATTACTTTAATAATTTAAAGTAGTGATAATATAGTTCCTGGACCTTTAAATAAATCCTGCTGAATACTAGCCATCCAGGTTCCGTGGAACTCTGGAGCCTACTTTTGAAATCTACAGATTCAAGTCCATATTGAACTATTGTGCAAATCACTTTCAGCTCCAGGAAGAAAGCTGCTATATAAACAAAATGAACCAATTAGCTATATTTTATTTGAAGGAAATTTTGAACTATCTACAATCATTTTCAGAGACAAATGAAAAATAAAATCAGAAAACAAATTACTTTCTATAAATCAAAGAATGATATAGTAGGCTCTTCTATTTTTTTTTAAATAATCAGATAACATTCTGTAAATACAGAAGGAGCAAATTTTCAAATAGGTGATTTATGTTATGAATATTTTGACTATGGTGTAATTCTTAATTTGAATGAAAAAAATGTAACAAGAGTATAGGAGATTTAGCTTATTCAGTCAAATTGTCCACCTGTTGTATTAGTAATTGTACACTTTGCATTGAAAGACTTTTTCCCTTAATCTGATCCCTGAAGTCTTTGATGTGAATTCTATTATCAGAATCACAGCAAACTTTGCTTCTTCATCAGCTGGACAGAAAGTTCATAGACAATGCAATTTATATGAACATCTAGGACAGGGGTGTCAAACTGGCGGCCCACAGGCCAGATGAGTCACATGCAGGCCACACCCACTCCAGCTACGCAAATGGAAAAAAGTCACAAAATGTCACGTGATGGCAACATGACACCGCAAGTTTGACACTCATGATCTAGGAGAACATTCAAGTTCCTTGTTCAATAGAAGCAGTCACCAATCTACAAAGATTAAAAGAATCTGAGCTCCATAGTACCTCTCTTTTCTTTGTTGATACAACAAGTTCCAGAAAAGATTGGTCTTCACCCCATGAATCAATTTCTGTAAGGTCATAGAGATTGGTAATAATAGGTCCCAAAGACCACATTATTTTTTTACGCTTTTGCAAAAGATGCTGGAACATCTGAAAAAGAAAAACAACACAGAATTGTTTTACATCAGGTTGCTGATAAGATTCAGTACTAGAATGTATTAAATATGGCATTGTGTTTCAAAATAATTCAACTCTGGACGTTGGAACTGGATGAAAGTGCAGCAATTCTGAAATACAGCCTGAATGTTTCAAAGGGCTATACACTTTTAGGATCCAGAACTTTATCCATCAGGATCCTGATTTATCCATTAGGATCCTGATTAAAAGCACTGATCTAGAAACCAGGAACGTTTTCTAGATCTACCGAAACTAAGTCTTGCTTTAGATATGAAGTCAACTGTATGACCTTGAGCCATTCATTCTGCCTCTTTTTAACCCCTCGGAACAAGGCAATAGCAAAATCATTTCTGAAAAACCATTCCTGAAGGGACCTAGTCCACATAGTTGCCGGGAGTCAAGGCTGACTTGAAACAACACCCAAAGGGGGGGGGGGGAATCACATTTCCAATTAAGAGAAAGAGATATTCATACTAAAAATAAATTTGAATTACATCAGAAAATGATCTGAAGGAATAAGATTTGTTTATATTACCATGAGTATACTACTCATACTTAAATAAGTACCAAGTATGTCATTATATATATGAGACTTGGGTTGTATATTTTCCTTCCATTCCTAGATAAAACATGAAACACATATATGGAACTTTAAATTTTGTTCCTTTGTATATAAAGAGAAAAGGAGAATCTAAATTATGAGCCTGCTACAGCACCAAACAATAATCCATAACAATCCAAGATTTAACTCCTGAATCTGGCTTTTGGTCTAATTAGTATTTAACGTCAGGGAGCCCAATAAAAATGTTTAGGACTTTTCTGAGGACAAAACAAGATATTAAAACTAATTATATTCTTAAAATTCTCCCCCAGCCCCCAAATATTCCCATAGAGATCAACTGGGCCATGTGCTCACCACAATGTTACCCTCAACTCCAACCAGTTTGAACGGAGTAAGACCTTCATTGTTGGGAATCAAGTCCAAAGGTTCCAAGTTCCCTTCTTTTTTGTCGTAGGAAAGGATAAGATTGTACATCTCGCATGCAAATGTCCTGTTTGGCTGAAGAACTAGAATGTGAAGAACCGTGTTCCCTGTAGATGAAACAATGTGAGAATTGCTCTTACACAACTGCACAATTGCTTAATACTTACTGAATTAATCCATCTTAGTATACTTAGTATACAACTGAGAGCATATGTACCAAGAGAAATTCCTTGTGTGTCCAATCACACTTGGCCAATTAAAAATTCTATTCTATTCTATTCTATTCTATTCTATTCTACTCTACTCTAATTCTATTCTATTAATGTCTCACAAACATTATTCAGATTTTGTTATTAGCTCTTCACAAGTTTCATTTTTATATATCCATTTTGAATCAGTGGGATAAATTTATTGGTGAGGCTGAGAACCGAGACATACTGTTATATAGCATTTTGACTGAGGTGTGTTACAGAGAAGAAGAAAAATACCAACACCAAAAAATTCCTAAGAATTAAAAGTAACTATTAAAAATATATTAAATGCTGTCATATAATTGTATGTTAAGTGCCAAGTGTTTGATTATTCAATGGTTTACCAAATTCAAACCAGGTATAATTCCTTATTGTTTCTACCAAAAATAATCCATGTTTTTACAAGTTGACTGTGGGCATCTTACCTAGAGAATCTTGTGCCCTGATATCAGCTCCTTTTTCAATTAATAGACGAACAATTTCCTCATTGCCAGCACAGGCTGCAAAAGATAAAACATGCTCCCCTGTGGAAGAATTTGTGGGGGAAAGCAAAATTAAAACAAAGTTTCAGTAATGAACTAAAAACTATTCTTAGACTCATAATTAGGGTTCACTGTTTAGCTGATTCCATGTTGGAGAATCAATGAATAAGTTGCTCTTGATTAATCAGTTTTCATTAAATACCGGTAGTTTTCTTTTCTTTTGTACTTTTAGTATGACAGCAGCTTTATATTTAGGAAAGCCATGCCTCTGCATACATGATCTAAATAAAATAATATGTTGGATCCAGACTAACTTTAGGGTTCATGGTAGTGGGATTTAGGATATTATTTCAAGGACTCTTCTTTAGTTACATGTTGTCCTCAACTTATATAAGATGCTGTGGCTGTAAGTCAAGTCACCATGTGACTAGGCTCAATTTTACAACCATGTTTATGATGGTCATAAAGCAAATCATTAGTCATTAAAGTCATGGTTGTAAATCCAGATCCAGCTTATCCAATAGAAAATGGCAAAAAAAGGCCACAAAAAATGATCAGGTGGCTGCAGGATATTATAACTTGTCATAAAGGAGACCTGGTTGCCTGAAATGCAATCATGAGACTGCGTGACTGCAGGTCTTTTTCCCAAGGCGGTCATAACCTTGAGCAGTCATTAAATGACTGGCCATTAAGTTGAAAATTACCTGTATCATTAAGCATTGGTTCATCCCATTATGTTTACTCATTTGCAGATAAAACCTGTCTAAGATTTCTTTACTAAAAGTGACATATCCAGCAGTAACAGGAGGAATGGAAAAGAACTTCTGAGAAGCAGAGCTAACTCTGTGGAGCACTGACTTTCTTCTGCTAATCAAGTTATCTCTGCCCTCTGGAGCAACAGATGGAATCATACCAAAATAGGAGTGATGCGAAGAGTTACGCCTGAAGAAGTGTCCTGTAGCTCGAGGAGTAGAAATGTGAGCCCCCTTCTTCAGCAGACATCTCACTAAGTCAACATTTTGATTAATTGCTGCAATGTGGAGTGCTGTTTGTCCTGCAATTAATATTTTTTTAAAAAATCAAATTAGGCCATTCCTTGTACCCAATACTGGCTTGTTTCCAATGATGGAATGCTAAGAGACCAACCACCATTTTAGATTTGTTTTTCCACAGGGAATTTAGAAAGAACATCTTTCACATTCTGCAAAACGTTCCCAACTTACAAGATCCAATACAGAGTTCAAACACTCAGATTGAAACGAAAGCCAAAGCTCCAGTTATACTAGATATGTCATTAATGACGTCTGTGAATCCTATGATTAGGATTCCCCCCCTTTTAAATTCACTGCATCTGAGATTGTAGTTAGAATTAAGGCCTTTTTAGGCATTCCCTTCTTTACCATCTTCCTACTGAAAACCCACTTCCCAATATGGTCACCCTTTGCTATAGATAGAACATAAGATTTAGCAGCAAATTTCAGCTTTTGATGCTTTAGTTTACCCAAGGCAGTAAAGTTCAGGAAAAAAGATAAAGTTTTCCATTCTTACTATACACAATAGCTGTTCAAACACTTTGTTCCTATTATCATTCATTCTGTTTTCTCATTTGAGAATATTTGCAGCAACAGCAAGTGTTATATCCAGTGTTAAATCATATGTTTGTTTATCAATGTTTATTTATTAAACTTTTTTTAAAAAAAAAGTTTAATAAACTTACATCTAACTCACACATAGATGATTGCAGGTGGTTTACAACATTAAAAATCCACAACGTAAAAACCCATTAACCCTTGGCATTAACCCCCATTAATCCTTGGCAGCAACGAGAGTCAAATCAACCACTGGATTAGCTCCATGTTCATTTGTGGTCCCAGGGCCTGCTGACAAAACCACGTCTTCGTGGCTTTTCAGAAAAACAACATCCAATCATACCTTGGGGCAAATGATGTTGCATAGAGAAAAGAGCTATATCCTTATGTTGCATCATAAGCTCCACTTCTAACATATTTTTGTATCATGTGACACAAGGACAAAACAGCAGAGCTTATATCATGACATTGCTGTGGTGGCGCAGTGGTTAGAATGCGGTATTGCAGGCTAATTGTACTGACTGCCAGCTGACTGCTAGCAGTTCGATTCTCACGGCTCAAAGGTTGACTCAGCCTACCATCTTTCCGAAGTTGGTAAAATGGGGACCCAGATTGCTCAGGCAATATGCTTAGTTTGTAAACCGCTAAGAGGGAGCTATAAAGCATTACAAAGCGGTATGTAAGTCTTATTGCTATTGTATTATATGTCATTTGGGCATCATGCTTAGGTATGGAGGATCTCAATAACTATATGTATTTGCTATTGATATAAACTTTTTTAAAAATCCTAAATCAGCTCCTTAATAGCAATCACCTTCATAAAGTGCTGATGTCATTTTCTCACTGATGAGTTCTGGAGCGACTTCCAGAAGAAAGCCAGCAGCTTCTGGACAATCATAGAGGATGGCTACATGGAGAGCCGTCTCTCCAATCGCTCCTGCACAGAATATATATAAAAAAAGGTCATTTAAGAATGAGTTTACAACCAAGCCTTACTTGTTGATTCAGACATTTGTCCCAGACACATGAAAGATATACAAAAAACATGTTGTTATCAGTAGCAACAGCTGAATCGATCAGGGGCTGCCACAAAGAAGAGGGAGTCAAGCTGTTCTCCAAAGCACCAGAGGGCAGGACAAGAAGCAATGGGTGGAAACTAATCAAGGAGAGAAGCAACTTAGAAC
>JANHFP010006439.1:15390-30843 GCA_032468135.1 Calamaria suluensis
CACTGTACACCAAACCCGCGGATGACCTCGCCCAGCGACTTCACATAAATGTTGAACAGGAGAGGCGAGAGCACCAATCCCTGTGGAACCCCATAGACCAGGGGCTCCGGGGCCGAGCTCTGCCCTCCTGTCAACACAAATTCTGAGCGGCCGGAGAGAAAGGATGAGAACCACCGCAAAACATCCCCAATCCCCCCAGCCGCTGCAATAGGATACCATGGTCCAATTAAATGAAATAAAACATTTATTATGTCCGAACTAGAGTACCCAAAAAGCCATTTGTTGAATAAGTATTTAAGTCACACTGAAAATAATAGGCCAATTACTCTGACCAATTTACACCCTTCGATTTGATTGAATTTTATATATGCTGGCTTTTCTTTTAATTTGGGACAATATGTAATTTACAACTTATATATGTTCAATAACATTAATGTACTGTTATTTATAATGTAGATGAGGTATCTGGAATTGGAGCTCAGAAGAAAGTTTTTGTTCATCAGGTATTTTTAGTTTGTTTTAAAGCTATACTTCCATCTTTGTTGCATCTTCATTTTGTAATAAAGATGGTAAGAGATTATGGGGCATTTGCAGGATTCCACTAGAGGCTATAATTAGGGGTGGGTCCCAAACCCTGTTGCTACCAGTTCGCCCAGTTCAGCCAGATAAAACCAGCTGAATTTCACCCCTGGTTTAGCCTGGAATGAAAGAATCAACTGTTGCAGGTAATTACATTCTGAACTGATCTGCACATTATAAGCATATTGAGCAGAAATGTAGATAGAATGAATAAATGCTAGCAGCATTTTCCTGGAACTGGTTTCCAACACACTGATCTTTGCAGGTACCAGAGCACCAGAAAATGGCATGAGAATGGGCAAAAAAATGGCCAAAAACCAGGCTATTTTTCAGACCATTTTCCAGGCTGTTGGGCCATTTTTGGCACACACTGGCACATATGCAAGAAGTATGGGTTCCACGTCTGCAAAAACTAATGGAAGCATGAAATCACGGAAAATGTCCTTTAGAATGGTAAGATCAAGATTTTGTGGGACTTTCAAATACAGATGGATAAGAGCCTTGAGTGAAATAAGCCGGACATTACCATTATTGGACACAATTTTGTGCACAAAATACTAATGGGCACACAGCCAGCACCTAAGCCACACAGGATGTTACAAAACAACAAATTAATCTGCAAACATCAACACCATCAACTAATCAGGATGATACAACACAGCCAACCAACCCACGTACAGCTAAAAAACCCAAACCACCTATATTTATAGAGGGATGGCAGCTCAAATCACACTTTGCTCACACAAGCAAGAAGCCAAAATACCAGCTTGAAGATGGTGAGTGGGACCTCATTGAAATGTCACCAAGATACTTTCAATCTTACATGGGAAAAGACCCAAATACACCAAGACCTACATATATGCTGCATCCCCAAGTTCGAATCCCAGAAGGGTACGGCTAGCTGATGAGAGCTAAATAGCTTCAAATAGATCTATAGTTGTCTCCCTTTATTTCTTGATCAGCAAAAAATACAAATACAAATTTAATGCAACAATGTTGTAAAATATAGTACTGCCTGAATAGTGTGCTCCCTCCCATATTTGGGTAGACCAGGTGCCTTGACAGACATACACACACACATTCATATTAAAATAATATTTTCAGAAATAATAATAATTAAGTATTAGATATGTTACTGTTTTTTATCAAAATTATAAAGGCAGGAAATAAATAATAAACATTTATCAGAAAATAAAGGTGATCTATTAGTCGTTTAACTGTATGAAATTCTAATTAATGTGTCCATTTGCACTTTCTAAATATATCCAAGAAATAAGTAGGACTGAAAAACCAAAGCCAATGGAGAAAATAGGAGATGGCCATATGAACTAAACCAGTTTGTTAGCTAAACGAGCTTAACTGTGAAAAGCAGACCTGGAAGTTATTAAAATATAAGAAGGGAAAGAAATATCAAATAGTTTTTTCATGTATAAATGAGAATATAAGCAAAATTTCCTCAGGCAACATAACACTGGCTGAATGTTACTTTTAAAATGTTTCAGTTTCCGATACTCTAGCCACTTATTGGATTACATATTTTTTCTGTGTAAAATTATTGTTGCTAAAAACCTTTATCCACGAGTATGGCCAGTGACCCTTGTTAACCCTCTGTAAAAATAGTGTTCCTTTGTTAGTCTGCATTAAAGAAATGGTACTTAAGCATTCTTTCTCTGCTAACAATAATTCTCCACAGCAGTATTCATAATAGTCTACATATGATTTAGTGGTACATGAACAAGCCAGTGTGTGACCAGGAACACAATCTGCATTTTCCCCTATGATTGCTGATTGTTGTAAAAAAAATAAACCCCAGAAATATTCTTAAACAAACTCTAGATCATATGTTAATTAGTTTATTACAAACTATCAATTGTATGATATATCAAATTAAATTCCTTAATGAATCACTTACTTTACTGTATTTCTACATTCACAAGAAACTGCTGCCAAGTCCCACATGTGTATACTCTATAACGCTTTCAAAATTTTGTCAGTTGTTAACACCTTAGTGTTTTATCAAAAAGTTAACATATTAGTAGAAACTAGCTTTAACCTTTTATAGTATGTCTACTAGTGCCTCTTGGTAAACTGGTGATTGGTGGGCACGGTTCCTCTTAACAGAAACTTGCAAACATGAAAGTTATTTTATTTTATTTTTATTTATTTTGTCGATACATATTAGGTAATATATGTAAGTATAAGCATGAATTGGATATAAAAATGAATACAAATAAAAGAACATTAGGTCAGGAATGGTAGGCAATTTGCAATTTGGAAATGACAAAATGATTAGAATTAATGGGAAATAGGCAGTTTTTCTGTGGTTGGGCCCTATGCCATATAAGACTCTATATAACCTCCATTTTTAATTGTACCTGAAAGTTAATTTCAGAGGGCTGGATTAGAGGACTGGAGGCCTTCTTTGTCAGTGCACCTGCGCTCTGGAGCAGCATCTGCATTGAGATCCATATTGCATCCACTTTGGCCAATGTCAAGAGGTCTCTAAAATTAGTTTTTCCCCCCTCTGGGCCTTGAGCTGAGGTGTAGCTGGGAGATGATCTAGAAATATGTTGCTCCCTCACATTATTTCTGTGTTCAATATTGTGTGGTGTGTGATAAATAAATTAAACCAATTATTAGCCAGAAGAGTTTTTTTGTTTAATATTTAGTTAACATGTGTTGTGAAAGATGTCATAAAACCTTTCTTTACTGATTCAATGCTTACTGAGGCTCTCATTAGATGTGGTCAATATTCACTTTCACTATTCAGAGAGGGTAACACATAATAGAAATATTTGTTGCATGCCAATATTTAACAGCTTTATATGAATAAAGCCAAAGTGAGAGAGACAATAGCTACCAATTGCTGTTTTTAGTATATATAAGCTGATATTTTTCTTTCATCCATTAGTAATACATAAAAGGAAAGACTTTGGAATGTTAAAATCACTGGAGAAAAATATGACAGAAAGAAAAGATAGAAAAAGCTAACCATACTGGCATATTCCCGGCAGATCTTTCTCTGCCTTTTGGCACCAGCTGTCAAAGATGAGGCTTTTGTGGGCAGAAGAGCTGTGCTGCAATGGAGAAATGGGAAACAGAGCAGCCAGCATGAGGGAAAGATGACGAGCAGGGAAAGAGGAAAAGCAGCTTCTTTCTTCCCTCATGCTGGCCACTCTATTGTCTGTTTCTCCATTGCAGCACAGTGACCTGGAGCTTGTCCCACTGACCACCGCCCAGATCCCCTCACTTCTCTCAAGCATTTCTTTACCTGCCTGATTTCATTGTGTTCCTCCATTGCGTTTCTTCCTGTTGTGTGGATGGAAAAAAAAGTTTGTGGGACTAACTTATGTTCAATCAATTCTGATTTCTTGCAAAAATAATAATAATCTCGCAACGTTGGCATTGGTTGAGCAAACTTTTTTTAGTCCCACAAACTTGTTTCCCTGTGAGAAACCTGATGGAGAAACGCAATGGAGCTGGAAATCGGGTAGGCAAAGAAATGCTTGTCTGGGCATCAGGCACTGAGATGGGCCCATCTCTCTCCAACAGTTTCCCAGGCCTACTAGAATAGAAGTGTTGCTCTCCAAACATGTGAATGTTCTGGAAAGCTTCACTCACAACATTTTGGAAGATGCGGCTCCCGTATGAGCAGTTTTTCTCCCTGACTCTTTTCCCCACTTGGGCTCTTAGAAATCCTTTCTTAGGGAGCACAGAGTCAGGTACTTCAGTGCCCTGAAGGTCCATGGCCTGTCTATCCTTCACCTTCTCCCTTCACAGCAAAAGGAACTTTTTCTGTGTGTGCACAGAGACTGGGCATTTTTCTGCAAGGAGCATTCTTACACATTCTCATTAAGGATAATCCTCAACTTATGGCCGCAGCTGCGCCAAAATTTCCATTGCTAAGCAAGATTTAAGTGAGTTTTGTTCTGTTTTGTGATTTTCCTTGTCACCGTGTTCAGTAGTAGTAAATAAAATAGAGATTGTATCTCCTTGAGGTCTTTGAGGTGAGCAGCTGGGAGGTGGGGCCCAGCATGGTGAGTGACAATGAATTAGCCAAGCCCACCCAGTCATACAACCACAAAGCCACTTATACCCAGCCGGTCATTAGGGCAGAAAACCTGTTGTTAAATTGTTTGAAATCTTATATTTATTTATTTATTTATTTATTTTATTTTTTTGACTTATATACCGCCCCATCTCCTAGGACTCGGGGCGGTTTACAAAATTTTAAAAAAATTATTTCCTGTAAATTGCCGTTCCACCTCCTTGTACAAACTGAAGTGAGTCCTGCACAAACATTTAAGAGTATTTTTGTTAGTAGCTATTATCTATCATTAGACACAGAGTATAGCTGCTCCAGATGAAACAATTAACCAAAATGTTTTTCTGGGAGATAACAGTATTGTAAGCAGTATATCATGTTGACTTGCACATAACTTCAGGGATCTTGCAAATAACCATTCTTGTGAGGTTCAGGGGTCAAGTCAGTGAAATTCCATGCACAGGCATGTCTGTCTTCCTGATTCCTACTTTCCTTCTTTCTAGCTGCTGATTTTGGATCCTTCCAGAATCAGACCTATATGATCGCTTCACCAACCAATTAAAAAGGATTGATGTTGTGGATAGAGAAATGTTAGATATATTCATGTATAATCGTAGATGGGTATTTTGTCCAATTGCACCCATTCTGTTACAAAGTGAATTTCACTTCCATAAAAGATCAAGTATGTGATTTAGGCATTCTCTAATTCAAAGAAGGACAGTTAAATCATTAGGAGAATGACTGGTATATTTTTTATTTTTTTCTGTTCTGGAATTGTTCTGTTTGTGACACAATTTTCCAGGAGTTTTTTTTTTCCCTTTAATTATTTGCAATAATATATGTGCATATTTTTCTCTTAGTTTGTTATATGTGTTGCTTTCCTGAATTGTTTTTTCTTATACTACATTTTTATAAAACTGAGAAGAAGTAGAATCTGTTAGGGTATGTTATTATCTCACCAGATTTAAGCTGATCCCAACTACCTTCTTTCTGCCTGCCTCACCATGTCTTATTGTCATTTCAACATGAAGGCTTATTGTCCTTAGTGTTTGGATTTATATAAGTCACTGTCTTTGATTTTGTTTACAGCAGTTTGATTACAGCATGTTTATTGGAATACAAAATGCCCCCAGAACTGACCATGCCCATTCCAGTAGCATATTATTCTCCACAGCACATGGAATCAAGTACTCTGTTCCCTAGTATTGCTTCATTTAAGAAATGTTCTCCCCAAGAGGATCACTTCAAATCTTTGTTGTGGTACTTCAGTACCATACATTTTCCAGTCATTCTAACAAGTTTTAGCACTTCTAGATTGTTTTATTGCTTCATTTTAAAAATGTAGAATGGGGAAGCTTATTTTTAAACAGTTTATTTTAAAACATGGCTTTTAAAATTATGTTAAGTTGTAATATGTTTATATGTGTGTAAACTGACATATACCAAGCGTACACCAATTGTATCTTTGTACCTGCTTATCTTTGAGCCAGACAAAGTTGCAGATGAGTTGTTTATCCAAATAAACTTGGAACCACCTGATAAATTACTCTGCTTGCTTATATTAAGCAGATGAGAACAACTTTGACCAATTAGTGGATTAAAAAATGCAAAGATTATTTATTACATGCATGATAAAATACTTCAAGTTCAGAGAAATATGGAATATTTTCTTTTAAAGCTAAAATTCTTACATTTTCTTTGATAATGCTAATAGCATATACTGATATCTGCCCTTATGTTCAAGATAGATATGCCTATAAAATGCTACTTGGAGATAAGGAATACATAAGAGATAGAATATCTAAAATATTCCCTAGGAATGGAAAAGATAAACTACTTGATGTTCACATTCTTATAGTAAATGCAGTAACCGATCATGTAGTTCTGAAAAATATTTCAAATATTCATATTGGAATCAATTCCCATTTCAATATTATACAAGTGTTACGTATATATAAAGCTGACATATTTGTCAAAGTGCTTGTGCTATTTTAGGAGCATTGCCAACGAGACATGAAGGAATTCTTCAGATTACTGTTTTTAATTCCTGCAATATGTTTTGGGTTTAGAATTGTCTTCCTGAATTGTTTTTTCTAGAATTGTTTTTTCTTATACTACATTGTTATAAAACTGATAAGTTGAATCTGTTAGAGTGAATATCTCACCCAGATTTAAGCTGATTCCAGCTATCTTCTTTCTGTCTGCCTCATGTCATTTCAACATGAAGACTTATTATCCATTTCTATTTTAGTGTCTGGATTTATATATGTGTGTTTGATTTTATTTACAACAGTTTGATTACAATACGTTTACTAAAATATAAAATGCCCCCAGAACTGGCATGCCCATTCCAATAACATATTGTCATTATTCTTCGCAGCACATGGAATCATTTTCTTAAGAAAATTTGATCTGTGCCACACAAAAAAACCCCTCCTTGCTTAATTGTTAATTAATCAGCCGTCAAATATTTGGTTTTAAATTTTAACCTAAATATGATATGTTATTTGTGTTTTTAATATGGCTGTAAACTGCCCTGAGTCCTCGGAGAGGGGCGGTATATAAATGCGAGAAATAAATAAATAAATAAAGTCAGATTTGCATTTGAGAGAAATTAACAGACACACAAATGCATTTTTAAAAACTTGGACAGGAGTCACCTTGGTCTACAGAAAAGCAGGAAGAGGAAGAGGAATAATAAAAGGGGGAGAACTGATGCACCTAATTAATAGATGTTTAAAGAACTGGATGACAAGTCAGGCATTCAAATGCAAGTTTATAGAGGAGACTGACAAATTTGTAGATGCATTCAAAGGAATGCTGGCATGTAATGAAAAAATATTTGGCTTTTGGTAGGAGAGACTGGGTTCTTTATTGCACATTGTAAGCTTGCAGAGATATTGGAGTACATTGTTTAATATAATGCTAGAGGAAAAGGAGACAAATTTAGACTTCATTCAATCATGAACATATGAATGATAAAATATGTGTAGAACTCATAGCAGTTAGACATATACCGCTTCATAGTGCTTTATAGCCCTCTCTTAAGCGGTTTACAGTCAGTATATTGTCCCCAGCAATCTGGATCCTCGGTTTACTGACTTTAGAAGACTGAATCAACCTTGAGCCGGTGAGGTTCAAACTGCTGGCAATCAGCAGAACTGGCCTACAATACTGCATTTAACCAATGTACCACCATGGCTCTTGTGCTTTGTAAATAGAAAGTAATGGGAAATCAGTCAGACCAATCCTCAGACCATCGTATGAACAGAATAATAGCAAATTTCAAAACTAAATCTGAATTTAGAATCTTCTGAATGAAAATCTAGGCAAGCATCAGTTCTACTAAAATACACATGTTTACGGTTCTCTAATAATTCCCGTTTATTCCAGCAAATGTGATATTGTGTTATGAAACAAAATTTCATAAATATTAAGCATTTTCTAAAATTAATTTCAATTACTCTACTTGGTAATAGGTTTACATCAGACTAAAAAAAAAATTGAGAAAATTCACTTGCTTAATGACTGTGGTGTTTGCTTAATGAACGCTGCAAAAAAAGGCCAAAAAAAATAGGATCCAGTCATGTTATGCCTTGATTTACAAACAAGAACTAGTTATGACCATAAGTCTGGACTCAATTATGTTCACAAATTAAGGACTACCTATAGTCCATGCTTTGTGTTTCAAGCCAGAAGTGATTACGGAGTTTAGTTTATTTTCCAGTCCAACATTTCCCATAGACAGTATTTTTCAGAGTGCAATGAAGGTCCATTAACTCAAATTCTTTCCTCAGATCCTGTTTTAGCCTAAAATAGTTTATATAGAAAACTTGTGCTCTATTAATCTACCTAAAGATTTTTAAATTTAATTAAATTTAATTTAAAATTTAATTTAGTTTAATTTTTGGAGGCTGTTTGGGGAAGGGGATAGGGAAGATTTCATTAGTTAAGTACTTTGCTGTTCTTTTTTGTTTGTAGGGAGCTGTGTTGTTAGCTATATTAACATCCAATGTCTCCATTATTTTCTTGGAGCAGCTATCACTTTTCCACTGTGGTGTTTTTATCTGCACTGAATATTTTCTCAGATATCCCTAGCTAAAGTTTTAGGTGGGTTTTTTTTTCCATTCCTGGGTGTATGGTCACAGAGGTGTACTTCTCCATCTCATTTCCTATAGCAGTTACATTTCTCTTAGCCCTGATATTTATGTTTGTAACCTCTTTGTTTGACTTAAAACCCATGCCATGTTAACAACTAATATGTCTAAACTGTTGGCTGTCTTGACAAACAATAAAGTATGTTTAAGAATGAAGATAAAACATCTTTTGACTGGAGAGCTAAAAGAATTTAAAAAGAGGAGCAAGTCTTTTGAGAATAATGAACTAGTCTTTGTACTGTCCCCCACCTTGATGGCCAAGGTTCTGTGTAAACTAAGACATAATCAGCATTACTTCCATTAGCTACTCCAGGCTCTCCAGTATCCCTGTTTCCTTACCTTTAGATTAGATTAACAGAGTTGGAAGGGACCTTATAGGTCATCTAGTCCAACCCCCTGCCCAGACAGGAGACCCTACACCATTTCCAACAAATGGCAGTCCAATTTCTTCCTGAAACCTCCAGTGATGAAACTTTCACAACTTCTGAAGGTAAGCTGTTCCATTGGTTGATCATTCTCACTGTCAGGAAATTACTCCTTATTTTTAGGTTGAATCTCTCCTTGGTCAGTTTACATCCATTATTCCTTGTCTGGCCTTCAGGTGCCTTGGAGAATAGCTTTACCCCTTCCTCTCTCTGGCAGTCCCTGAAGTATTGGAACACTGCTATCATGTGTCCCCTGGTCCTTCTCTAGACTAGCCATGCCCAGTTCCTGTAACTGTTCTTCATATGTTTTAGTCTCCAGTCCCCTAATCATCCTGGTTGCTCTTCTCTGCACTTTTTCTAGAGTCTCAACCTCTTTTTTATAGCATGGTGACCAAAACTTAATGCAGTGTTCTAGGTATGGTCTTACTACAAAGTTTTATAGAGTGGCATTAGTACCTCACTTAATCTTGATTGTATCCCTCTATTAATGCAGTTTAGGATTGCTTTGGCTTTTTTAACTGCTGCCACACACTGCTGACTCATATTTAGTTCGTTGTCCACTAAGACTCCAAGATCCCTCTCACTAAGCCTAGTTTCACCCAATCTATATGCATAGTTTTGGTTTTTCTTGCCTAAGTGTAAAACTTTACATTTCTAACCTGTTATTACAAAAGCAGCATGGGCTTAAAAATTATCCTGGGGAGATGTCAGGTGAAATGCCACCTGGACCACAGATAGTATCAGGTAGTGGATGTTTAAACAGAGGATAAAGGAAAGCTTTCTACTGTAAAATACACCTTAGTAACAGAAAGTATTATAATATCTATTTTGGCAGTCAACCCCAAGCAATACAGTTGAGAATTACTGGCAGTTTTGTTTTCACTCCTGTTCTAAGTAAGTCTCAGATTAAAATTATTTTAATGTTTGTATTCTAACCTGTTATTACAAAAGCAGCATGGGCTTAAAAAATTATCCTGGGGAGATGTCAGGTGAAATGCCACCTGAACCACAGATAGTGGCAGTAAAAACTATATTATACTACCTCAAAGCAGAATACTGTATGGGACCAAGGAATGAAGATTTGTAGGATTTCTGGAAAAGTTTTTTCCTGTGGGTTTTAGGGTTCATTATAACTCCTTAGGAGTCCGTAAGGAGAGGGGCGGTATAAAAATCAAATCAAATAAATAAATAAATAAATAAGTATAATCACTCAACAGACAACTTTGAGTCCAGGGGAAACTACATAAAAATAAATGCCATAAATAACATTAGGAGTAAAACAAAGCTGGAAGAGACGTATAGGAGCAGTCAACATAAGGTAGATGGAAGTGAAGGAAGAACAACGTAAATAATAAAAGTGGTAAAAATATTCCTGGCGCTACTAGGAATAATAAACCCTGTCACTAAGATGGAGTTCAGTGCCAAGGTTAAGGAGATCAAGAGTTTTAATAATGTAATGGCATTTAAATTAAATCAAGAGCTTATAAACCCAGGAACAGGACCACTCTATTAAGAGAAAGTGCTAAGTACAAAAAGTAAGATAGTCTGTCTCTGAGAAGGATTTCACTGGAAATGTACAGATTGGACTATGTGTTGCTGACTTCTCCCAAGTGGAGGTTTGCTTCTCCTTACAAAGTAGATCCAAGAGGTACCTGATGGACTATATCTCAGAGTTCTAAAGGAGCAGGCAGATGTCATCTCAGAACTACTGTACCACATCATTCAAAGATCCTGAAGCCCCGGGAAACTACCAGAGGACTAGAAAAGAGTTGATGTTACCATCTTCAGAAAAGGGGGGAAAACAGACCTAGGAAATTACAGGCCAATCAGCCTAACATCAATACCTGGGAAGATACTGCAAAAGATAATAAAAAAACAGACCTGCCAACATCTAGAAATGTGTAAAATAATAACTAGCAGTAAGCATGGGTTTGTTAAAAACAGATGCCAAACCAATCTTATTTCATTCTTCAACACAGTGACTAAATTACTAGACTAGCGAAATACTGTGGACATAATATACTTAGACTTCAACAAGGCATTCGACAAAGTAGACCACAACCTACTTCTTGGTAAGCTAGAAAGCTAGTGGGATTGATAGCCTCATCACCAGATGGATTTGCAACTGGCTGACAAACCGTACCCAACGAGTACTCCTTAGGCCCAGTACTCTTCAATATCTTCATAAATGACTTAGATGACGGAATAGAAGGGGAATTTACCAAATTTGCAAATGATACTAAGCTGGCAGGAATAGCTAACACCCTAAAAAATAGGCTCAAGATCCACATGAATCTTTAGCGACTGGAACACTGGGTCTTATCTAACAAAATGAAATTCAATGTAGAGAATGCAAACATTAAAATAATTTTAATCTGAGACTTACTTAGAACAGGAGTGAAAACAAAACTGCCAGTAATTCTCAACTGCATTGCTTGGGGTTGACTGCCGAAATAGCTATTATACGTAATACTTTCTGTTACTATGGTGCATTTTACAGTAGAAAGCTTTCCTTTATCCTCTGTTTAAACATCCACTACCTGATAAGGCAATCTGCTTAACCATTAGGGATTTTTTCTAATGTCCATAAAAATCAATTCCCTTGTAATTTAAGCCATTGTTTTTTGTCTTCTGGAAGAACTGAACAATTTGCTTTTTTTCCCTACACAGTAGCTTTCTAAGATTAGATTATCTCCCCACCATTTTTCCAGATTAAGCATAACCAGTTTCTCCAACCCAGAACTAAGGAAAAGTTTCCTGACAGTGAGAACAGTCAACCAGTGGAATGGCTTGCCTTCAGAAGTTGTGGAGGCTGGAGGCTTTTAAGAAGAGATTGGATAGACACTTGTCTGAAATGGTATAGGTTCTCCTGCTTGAGGGGGGGCTGGAGTAGAAGACCTCCAATGTTCCTTCCAACTCTGTTAATTATATTTAATAGATTTGTGTTTCCTGAACCCTAATCTTTGCCAGCTTTCCTTTGGATAGACTCCTGTTTGTCAAGTTCTTAAAAAGTTTTGCCTAGGACTATGTGCTGTATTTGTAACCAATCTACAGTTCACTTGATGAAGAAGGTTGGTTTATTGATTGTATCAGGATGAAATAAATATTTAAAATAAGCATGAGATAAAAATAAAAACAAAAAGAGTCATATCCTGTTAGGAAACTCCTATGTATATATGAAATTGTTACCTGGTGAAAGTTTTGGGCGAATCATATCCGGAATTGTAAACTAAGACTGATCAGTATTTGAGAACTACATATATGATATGACTCTGAAATTCAAGTAAAGCTTGAGTTGAATAATACCTTACTTTTAGGTACTTACAGTAAGAATTTATTTGTGTAGGACTTTTTTGACTGTGGTTTTAGGTTGGTTGGATTCTTGGTGGTCAAGAAAGATTGAAGAATGAACAATAAAAATGGGAAAAATAGCAAGTCAGAAGCCTAAATCGTTGTGTCTCTTTAACATTGCATCTGTAGTGGCTGTAAATTATGTGAACTTCAAAGGAGAAGGGAAGTTGTAGAAACTTGAAAGATATGAAGTAGCTTTAGTCCATTTAATAAACAAAGAGGAAGAAATCACACTGATCGTTGGTTCATTTTTCCAGGTAAATTTATTCTGATTGCATCTATTTTCAGATCTGACTTATTCCAGTTTGCTTGTGTTTTCTTCTCCTTTTTTATTTTTGAGATTATGTTTAATTTGCTTGTTTTTCTTATTAAGGCAAGATAGTTGCTCAGAAATAATTCTATTAATAAACAGAATGAGGCCAATATTAGGAGAAGAATAAAATAGCTTATCAAACTGTGGGTTTTTTTCTCAAAAGATAATTCCTCCAAACCCTTTCTACTATTGATTTTAAATAATAGATTTCAAGTAAAAACATGAAGTTACATGTCACTTGATACAGATTTCCTTTCTAATTACTTCACTGTTTAGAAACCATGACTTCTTCAGGAAAAGAGAATTTTCGACTCAAAAGTTATAAAAACAAGTCTCTGAACCCTGATGAAATGCGTCGCCGTCGGGAAGAAGAGGGCCTTCAATTGCGGAAGCAAAAACGAGAGGAGCAGGTAGAATGAAATTCTATGAACAATGAAATTGAAAGGGCTATATGTTTATAGGCTATATGTTTATATATATGTATACATATACATACACTCATGCGTATGGACATATATCTATATATATAATATTTAGCAGAAATTAACAAGAAGCAAAAGAAAGGGGGGACATGGAACAAAAAAATATTCTTTCCAGAAAGTCATGTTCAAATATAATTAAGAAAAATTCTGCTAATGAAGTTCAGAAATGAATAAACTTATCTCTAATTGTTAAAAGTTTCTAATGCTTTATGTTCCTGCATTTTTTTTAAGCCAATGGGGTTTCCCAAAATTTTCATTGGTTTAATAGAATTCTTAATTGATTTTAAGAAAGATGCACTTTTTGGCAGATAATAAAAATATTTTTATGTGTGATAACAGTTTAGAAATCTTTGAAATTTAAACAGTAAAATGATGTAATTATTTACTAAAATTAGTATATTGAAATAATTTATTGGCAGTCTATGAATTTCCTGGATGATGAAGGGCCAATTAAGTAAAATATGCCAAATGTTGACTTTAAACGTAAGAGAAAGAATGTTCTAGGAACTAAAGGCCAATCAGTTTGACTTTGTTACCTAGGAAGATGCTAGTGGAGTTCATATTGACAGTTCTGTAAACATTTGAAAAAAAAAAAATCAGTGATTACTTGAAGTTAGCATGGATTTCCCTAAAACGTATATCATTAAGACTCATTTGATTTCAGTTTCAAGGCATAGGCACAGTCTTTCATGCCATGATCTACAGAAAATGCATAGAGAATATATAGTACAGATAATAAATAAAATAATAAAAGTTGAGATACTTACTGCAGCATTGCTATCATTCTTATATATTAAAAGAGGCATTATTTATTACTTGTATACTCAAAGTGTTAGAGCTCAGCTGTTTTTTGTGTTCAACTAAGATTGTATAATTCCTTGTTTTGAGAAAGCATTCAAATTAAATTTCTATGGAACATTCCAAGCTCCTTGCTGTCTCTCAAATGCAGGGTTTTTTTTCTGTGAGGCTGGAAGTATAATTAAGACTAACACTTATTTCACGTTTTTATATACTGGGCCAATACTTTGGCACACTGCCCCTTTAAGTCTGGCCCTGGATTCTTACTGATAATTTTGATTTATCCTGGAATTTCCTTAAATCAGCCCTCCATGTTCAAACATTGAGGATGGAGCAGCAGCTTTGAGACAATGAGTTGAGGATATTGCTTGCCAATTAAACGTAGCATCTTTTCCCAAGGATATATTTTTGACTAGCCTGTTCATCCTGCCATATACTTACCAAATCACAACCCTTTAATATGGCATTTGCCCTAGCTCAATTCAATTCAGTAACCCCACTGCAGTCTTAGAAGGGAGATAAAAGGGCATCCCATTTCGCAAAGGCTTTACTCATATGATGAAAGGGCTACAAAACTATAAAATACACTTCTTACAGTGCCTCTAATTATTCTTTCCAGGCCTCTCGTTTTGGCTGGCACACATTCATAGTGGATAACACCGCATTTAAAGAAATCTGGACATTCTTCCTGGCTCTGTTTATAATTTTTACTTTCAAAAGGATATGGGTCTGTCATTCAAAGTATATCTAAATTTTGTTACGAGTTATTTAAATTTTTTCCTTCCCATGTTTTAGATTGGAATACATTATAGATAGACAGACAGACAGACAGACAGACAGACACAAACACACACATCACTTGCCTAGTGAAAAAGCTGCTAATAGGAAATGAACCGGTGGCCTAGTGGATAACACAACTGCTTAAGATGCAGGCAACCCAAGTTCAAATCCAAGTGGAGGTATATCTGGCTGATGAGAACTAATAAGTTCGAAAAAGCAATCCCAGATTCCCTTTATTTAAAATATCAGCAAAAATAAACAATTGAATATATATATATATTGCACTTCATCGAAATATTGATCCCAGGTGATGCCAGAATTGAGGAAAAAGAACAAGAAAAAACTACGAAATATAGGGACTTACAGGTCGAAGTGCAAAGATTGTGGAAGAAACCAACAAGAGTGATCCCTATAATAATAGGCGCCCTGGGTGCAATACCCCAAACACTGAGTCGACACCTGGACACACTGCAGTTGGAGGGAATTACAACAGGACAGCTGCAAAAAGCTGCCCTTTTCGGGA
>JANHFP010006439.1:31004-43569 GCA_032468135.1 Calamaria suluensis
GGAGGCCAGTATAGATCTATTTCGAGCTTATTAGCTCTCATCAGCTGGTCATACCCATTCTGGGATTTGAATATATACATACATACATACACACTCTCTCACACACACACATACACACACACTGTTCATTGAACATAAAAAAAATTTCCCCAACTACTTAGAAAATTATATTTCTTAAAGGTGTAATTATGTTCCTGTGAAATAATACGGAAGAAAAAAATATGAGCTTTTAGACATGCTTTTGGTGTTCTTTGGTTTCAAGTGCTGGATAAAAGAGTTCCACTCATAATGTTTTATATGAATTTTCTAAGGTATTGCAGTAATTTAAAGTACTCACTTTATACTCTATATGAAATAACATAAAATATATTGAGTATTCTGCTCCTGGAAACTATTGAAATTCAGAAAATCTCGTTCTACCCAAGGCCAAAAAAATTAGTAGGATGTCACTTTATGCTTACTGTTACCTCCTCTTCAACTTACAGAAAATATGTCACTGATTATTTTAAAATTTTGATCTAGTTGATAATCTTCGGGAAAGGCTAGTATTTCATGTTTTAAAGCTGCTGTAAAGGGAACTGGATGATCCTGCTCTACTATACTCTTATGTCCCACTTAAATTGGACTTAAATTCAGAGACCATTATTTAGGTTGCAGGATAGTAGCCTTCAGTCATTCTGTTATGGATGTACAGCAGAATATCCAGTCTTTCAGTTAGTAAAGATAGACATGTCAGCTGAAAGTGGGGGAGGGATAGACTTTTTTGAGTATATTGCACAATTTTTGTATTTTGCCTCAATTTATACTCTCTTCCACAGTATACAATGAATATAGAAAATCTACACATCCCTGTTAAAATGCCAGCTTTTTGATTTGGCAAAAAAAATCAGACAAAGATAAATTACATCAGATTTCTTTCAATTTTTAATACAACATATAAGCTGTAGAGTCAGTTGAAAAACTGGAATCTTTTAGGGATAAAAATAACAATTATATATTTACAATAACATGGTTGCAAACGTGCACACCCTCATAAATAGGGATGTAGTATAAGTAGGGATTAACATCAGTATGATGTTATGAATTCTGGGAGTTGAAGTCCACAAGTCTTAAAGCTGCCAAGTTTGAAGACCTCTGCTCTAAGTCAGCGTAACATAAAAACTGTACTATCCAATTGAAAAACAAATTGAAATCTTTTAGGGTCTGGGTTTTTTACATCTCAAAAACCTGGCACTTTAACAGATATGTAGACTTTATATATCCATTGTATATAGCTGATTGTATAATCTTCATTTTCTCCAACAGTTATATTATTTTGTGTCTCTCCCAGCATTTTCCCCCCAAACATTACTGATGAGGTTATAGGGTCTAGGACCTGAGGATTGTTTGATAAATTGTGAATTGTTTTATTCTCTAAATAACATACTTTTAAT
The DNA here is from genome assembly GCA_032468135.1 of Calamaria suluensis. Taxonomy (NCBI): domain Eukaryota; kingdom Metazoa; phylum Chordata; class Lepidosauria; order Squamata; family Calamariidae; genus Calamaria; species Calamaria suluensis. The sequence continues at coordinate 32,438 of JANHFP010006439.1, forward strand.
TTTAATATCATTGCATTTCTCTTCTAGTTATTTAAACGTAGAAATGTTGCCACAGCTGATGAAGAGACAGAGGAGGAAGTTATGTCAGATGGTGGTTTCCATGAAACTCAAATGAATAACATGGAAATGACATCTGTAAGTCCATGATAAAATGCCAAATCCAGTCTCAACAACTGGCTAACTGTGTGACCAGCCATTGTAATAATTTCATATTGATCATTTCTAAAGAAGTAAAGCAAAATACAATTCTCTGGAATCAAGATATCTACTAATTGCATGGACATTCTCAAATTAAGAATATTTAATAAGCATACTGCACACCTGCCGGGGGTGGATGGGACGGACCAGATAAATAACATTTCGGCTCTGCACTATATGTTATAGTATTTATAAGCTCTATTTTCAGTAGTTTCAAGCCTTTTGCAGATAAACAATGTACAAGGTATTTATGTCACATTGTGACAATCATTCTGTTCTATATAGAAGAAACAATATCTCTGGAAACCTGTTACAGTATTTATGCAGGCTATTCGCAGTGTTGGCAGGGGGGAATCCTAGCCTAACATCATTTTCAAAGCGATACCTGATTATTTAAAGAGAGAACTACTGAACTTCATTCTTGCTAGCTGTTGTCCCATATCTTCTCAACCAAATATTGCTTCTAACAAAATTAATGGCAGATATATTTTTACACCCCTGACTGAAAACTGAAATAAGTTGATTTTCTGTTGTATGTTTCTTCAGTTCAGTTTCTTCCATTCAGTTGTGCCTGATTCTGGACAAGTTCTTGCAGTTTTCTTGGCAAGATTTTTGAAGTGATATTCCCTTACCTGCTTCCTAGGGCTTATAGCTGGCTTTGTGCCTAAGATGTAAATTAGAACTCATATTATCTGGGCTTGCAACCTGATATCTTACCACTACACCAGACTGGCACTCTCTAGAACTTAAGCAATTTATTGTTGGGGTCTTTTTGGCTGCCATACTTTCCTAGCTAAGTGTTTTTGATACTGTCTGGTTTTAATCCTATGTGTACAAAAGAGAGTTGCAATTATGAGGTGGATGGTCATATAAATTGATATAAGAAGTAAATATAAAATAGGCAGAGCTAATTTATGTGTTGATTTGGAAGTAATGCCCAGTAAGCATTCTGTAATTATCCATACCAACACTAGTTACCATTCTGGTTTCCCTCTGAACAATATTTTAGATGGTTAATTATTTAGTAATAAATTTATGCCAAATCTCCATTAATACATGAGTGACATGTAATGGCCTCTTCATGCTTAGAGGCTGGAAAAGGCAAACTTTACACCTTCCTTTTCCAGACAATCTTTCTTTCAGATCTGTTCTGATCAAAAAGCCAACATTTCTAACTCACCTGAAACACATAAATTCCTTTTGTAGAACCTACTGTTCTGAAAGCCTGACTGCCAAATCATTTTAACCTGAGATCTGTTTTCTCTTAAGCTTTTGTCCCTGAAGGTTTTCAGCATAAAGCCAACAGCCCTCTCAGTCTCCCCCAAAAAAATTTGTTCCTTAGAGGGACTTTGTTAGAACCAGATCTTTTACAGGTCTCAAAAGAGATCATTCTCCCATCTATCACTAATGGTACAACTGGATTTACAGCATTAAAAATCTGTATTAAAAATACTTAGTCATTTTGACTAGCTGCATCTTTTCACCTGGCCTAATGATTACAGCCTAAATTATTTACCTACTTATAGTGAGATATTTCTGGAACCATCTCACTATAGTTCCCATTCTTTAGGGTCACAGCTGTCTTGTTAGTATTCTCTGTTAATGTTCCTGCACTGAAGACAGTACTGCCTGCCACTTGATAATAATCCTTTCATATTCCATAATGTACAAAATTAAATTGTTACGGCTTTGCAGAAGAACCTTTTGAGTGTTAAAGTTTGCCACAGGTCCTTTTTGTTTCATAGGTTCAGTAGATTGTTTTCATTCTATAAGAAATAGTCTGAGTGTGTTCCATATTTGGATGTCTTTAAACGCCAAAGAGGAAAGAGAACATTAGTCAACTACTATGAAGATCCTTTATAGTTTGGTATGAATGAGGTACAGCTAGTCCTCAAGTTACGATCACAATATTTACGAGCCCAAAATTTATTTTGCTAAGTGGGAAATTTATTAAGTGAGTTTTGCCCCATTTTACGAAGTTTCTTGCCAGAATTGTTAAGTGAATCATTGCATTTGTTAAATTAGTAACATGGTTGTTAAGCGAATCTGGCTTCCCGATTGACTTTGCTTGTCAGAAGGTCACAAAAGTTGATCTCATGATCCAGGATACTGCAACCATCATAAATACAAGACAGTTGCCAAGCATCTGAATTTTTATCATGTGACCTTGGGGATGTGAAAGTGGTGGTTAAGTCACCTTTTTCAGTGCTGTAACTTGGAATGGTCACTAAATGAACTGTTGTAAGTTGAGGACTACTTGTATTAGGTTGTACCGGTAGTGTTTGATTTACAACCACAATTGTGCCCAGCATTTCTGTTGTTAAGTGAGTTTTGCCCCATTGCAACCTTTCTTGCCACAGTTAAATGAATTAATTTAATTTTTGAATTTTGAAGCCACATTTTAGGTAATTCTTTTCAATTTGGAATTGTAGAATGCAGTGATCACTTCCGACATGACTGAGATGATCTTTTCCAATAGTCCAGAACAGCAGCTCTCAGCTACCCAAAAGTTCCGAAAACTTCTTTCAAAAGGTGAGCGCGAGACTACTAGAGAAAGTTGCTGCTCCTAGGCATGTCTTGTGAGTTTTCATCAAAGCTGTCCTATTATTAGCAGTTACTACACATTAACAGGATGCCAGGTAAGGAGCCGAAGAGTACCAGTGCCAAAGAAATCTCCCTGGATGCTCATCAGGCTCATTGCCATTCAACTTCCTACATTTAAAAAAACAAAAATTAAAAACATTGGATGGGTGGCATCTTGCAAATGTAGAGCAAATGTGCAACTATTTCATTAGTTCTGAGAATGCCTATGATCCCTAAATTATCCTAGAAAAATACAAGGTGAATGGTTGCTTCCCTGTATTTCTGTTTCATGTCCAGAAAATAGACAAAGATAAATAGAGCAGTGGTGAAATCTGAACCAGTTTACTACTGGTTCACTGGCTGCGCATGTGCACCAAATGTGCACTGTCCATGCATGCGCACTGCATGCTAAATGCGAGCTATGCATGAGCTATGCGCTCATGGAGGCCCTGGGAAGGTAAGTAGAACAGCGGGAGGGGTGATCAGCCGTGGCATGTGATCGTGGGAACCATTTTAAAAACTTTTTAATAGCATTTTTTACTACCAGCTCAGGTAAATAGGTAGTAAAAATGCTTAAAAACATAAAAGAAAAAGGCCCTGACAAATGCATGGCACAGCCATGATTGCCAGAGCCTTTTTTACCTTTTAAAAGCATTTTTTTACTACTGGTTCTGGTGAATGGGTAGTAAAAAAATGTCTAAAATAAAAAAAAAGGCGACCAGCTGAGCGACATGTGATCCTCTGAACTTTTTCTTTACTTTTTAAAGCATTAAATCCTAAAAAAAGTTTTTTTAAAAGTTCCAAGGATCATGCGTTGCTCAGCTGATTGTCAGAACTTTTTTAAAAACATTTTTTTACTATCAGTTCGGCAAACCAGTAGCATTTCACCCCTAGAATAGAGGTCATACATCATGTATTGGTGGAGGATGAGAGTTCATGGTTAGCATTCTGGTAAATTGATGCCTTAAAGCTATACAGTGACGTGAATTCAGAATGTAATCCAGAGCATATTCATAGATATGTGCATTGCACCTGACTCAAATAATTTAAAGCGGCTCCTTTTTTTCTTGATCTTTTGTGGCTGGCACATCAGGAATAGTCTTCAGAAAAGTTGTGTTTAGTTAGCAATTCCTAACAGGTGTTCCGTGTATATCTCAAAATATTTTGCCCTTCAAGTCCTAATCACTACATTGCTCTACAACTGTTTCCAGCAATATGCCCACTCATTTTGCAGCTGAACTCACAGTGGATTTTCAGAATGACAGAATAATGCCTATCATACCAAAGAGGTTCTAGAGGAAAGAAATTTAGAACATAATGTAAAATAATTCATATTTCATAACTTAAGTATAAATATTTATATACAGGGGAAGTAGCCAGATGACATGAGCTTATTATAATTCTAAATAATAATAATAATATATTTTAGTTTCATGTTCCATTCATCATTCATTCATATACACGTTTACTCATACTTACTACGCTATACTTTTGGTCATAGAAAGCACAAAGTAGGAAAACAGAGAATGAACTAGTGCGTAAGCCGTTCAGAGAAGTTAAATGTGAAGATTTTTCTGTAGATGAACTCTGCTCTTTCTCTACAAGATTAGGGTTTATTCAGTTGTGTAAAACAGTGTGCATCTATGGATCCAGTGTTCCACAGTGGAGGAAATTTTCCTTACCTGGGTTGCTCTTCTCCACTCGCCCTAAGAGGAGGATCAAAACATACAGTGTGTCTCTGATTTGAAAAGGTATCGGTCTTCCTAAAGCCTTCCCCCTACCCCTTGGCAGCAGCCTCCCTTCCACAGACTATCCCAGGAGCAGTTATTGGCTCAACAGCTGAGTCAATAGATTCCACTTGTGCCACCTCTGCAGGTGAACAGACTCCCTCAATCCCCATGAAGAGCTGAGAGACCATGGGGTAGAAAGGGACTAAGCCTAGAGACAACGAGCAGCCAATCCCCCATCTCCCACGACCAAGTGATCGGCGTTTCATCTGGACTTCTGCCATTGGATGCACCAGGTAACCTTGGCAGACTTCTCCCCACCCAATCCTCATGGCCCATTTCCTCCAATGGCAAAAGAGACTATACTACCATACAGGGGACCTCCTCTCTATGTAACAAGTGAGGCAACCAATATCTTGAGGGAGAGAAAAGTTGCCACCTTGATGGGCATAGACTGCATCTATCCCTTTCAAGTGAATACTCACCCAGTAGAGAAAAACATCTGTTCCTATTTATCTTTTATTTTTCATCCTTCTATACTCTGAAGGAGTTTATCTCAGAAACTGAAGGGGCGGGGCTGCTTCCTTCCACAGTAGGAGCATGCAAAGCCTTTACTCATGCCTATCAGACTGAATGGGAGGAGCAACCCAGAAGAGGATTTCCCTCTATCCACTGAAGGAAAAGGGATCTTCATGGTAATCGCAAGGATTTGTTTGCGTCAAGTAGATTTTGCATAGCATCTTTGCTGTTGGGTTCTTGTTTTGTAGGTCACTCACAACATCTTTTGTAGTTTTTCCTATATCTCTCACATACTCTCACATGCATCCTCACATAACTTTCTTTAAAATATTTATATAATCATTTTCTTAATTCTGCAACACAAGATGAAGATCTAAATGTTACTCTTTGTCTTTATTAATACTTAAAGGGAATCTTTAATATCTGATCACTAGCACATTAAATGTAACCAGTTGCTACTACTTAGTTTATCATGTTTCTTTTTTTTATTATGTTTACAATTTGTCAAAAGTCCATTTTTCCAGCTGATGAATTACTGTTACAATTAGGTTACTTTTATAATCTAATTGAAATTTCCCTTCCTGTAATTTATATCCATGGTTCTATTTAGATTCTGCAACAACAAAGAATACCTTCTGCATGAGATATTTGAACAGGGCTTTCCTATTCTCTTCTAAATATTCTGTCCTTAAGACTTGATTTTGCATAATTCCTTTTCACAGAACATAGGTTTTGGTCCCTTGATCATCCTTATCTCTTTTCCATGAACATGTTCAAGTTCTCCTGAATCCTTAAATGTAGGGCCCAGAATGAAAGACAGTATTTGGGATGGTTAGACTAATGCAGAATGATTTAGAAGTTACAATTATGTTGATCCAGAGTAAAGTTGTATTCGTTATTTTTGCAGCTACATCACCATAGTTTCTCTTTCTAATAAGGATGTTAACTATCCAATCCAATTTTAAGCCATCTACAGAATGAATAAGCATTACTGCTACCTTCTTCATCAAGTAATTGTTAAAATAAAAAGGTACTAGGCCCTAACACTGATTCTTATAATTCTATGCTCAATGCATTCATCTTTATCCTCCGCATCTTTCACAAACTCAGAATTTTAGTTTTCAATAGCTCCTTTTAATTTCACATTGGCTTCTTTTTATGTCCTCCATTTTTTATTCACTGGAATTGAAGTGATAGTGTTTTTAGTATCTCCTTTTAAAGAAACTCTTGTGTCTTAAGCTCCTTTTCCAATAAAAGTACTCTGCCACAGGATCCTCTTGATTATTGTTCTAAATTTATTAAAATCCACTTTTTGAGGTTTAAAGTATATTTTTGACTATAGTCAAATGCAATTGAATATTAATATTTTTATTAGAATCATTTTAAGAATAGCTGACTTTTCTTCACCCTCTTCACAAGTAATTTGACACAAGTCTGAAATTTGGTTGGAACTATACTTGACGGTTGGGATGTGGTGGCTAAGATTCTGAGTTTGTCGATCAAAAGGTCAGCAGTTTAATGGTTTAAATCCCTAGTGCTGTGTAATGGGGTGAGCTCCTGTTACTTGTCCCAGCTTCTGCCAACCTAACAGTTCAAAAGCATGTAAAAAATGCAATTAGAAAAAAAAACAACCACCTTTGGTAGGGAGGTAATAGCGTTCCATGTACCCTTGGCATTTAGTCGTGACCATGGAGACATCTTCGGACAGCTCTGGCTCTTCGGCTTTGAAATAGAGATGAGCACAGTCGTCTAGAGTCAGAAATGACTAGCACATATGTGCGAGGTGAACCTTTATCTTTACCTATACTTGACAGAGTTTTTCTCAGTGGTTGATTTGGATAATTAAACCCCTCCCCCCTTTTAAAAATATTTGCAATTTGGTTTTAGATACACTTGCAGCTCCTTTTCCTTATGTAGACAAATAGTAATTGACACCAACAATAGTAGTTTTTATTTGTTGACCCAGTTATTTTAACTCTGATGTTCTCTACACTATTACTAGATTTGTTCAGTTGAATTTCTGAGTAGATGTAAAGTATTCACTATTTGTTTATTTAAGATTTTCTGTTTAGACAAATGGCACAGGAATAAATTAAAATCAACATAAGGAAAACTTAGATTTAAAACACAAAATAAAAAATATTGAAAACATTTCAAAATGCCACATAAAAAGATGCTTTTTGGCATCTTACTTTTCTATTTTAGGGAGTAGAGTCAAGTCACATTTCTGAGAAAAACTGAACCGGTTTAGAGACTGCAGATTAAAATAAAGATGCAGATATTTAGGGGGGGGGAGCTGGGTTATTGGTAGTTACAGTTAAGTGCATTGAAAGATAATCCAATAACATTAAATTGAAGAAAACGTATAAACTGGAAAGTGCCTTGTAGAATGAAACTTCTAGATCACAAATAGAATTTGCGAATTTCAGCTATGTATCTTCTGTCTCTGTATTTGCATTATAGAACAAAAACCTTTTTGTTGCTTTCTCTTATTGAAGTAGAAGTTGGGAAGCGTATTTCTCCTAGAGTCACCTGTTTTATCATTCTCATGTGCTGCTTTTTTTGTCCTTTTTTCCCTCCTCTCTCTGTGGAAGTCCAAGAATCGTTCAGCAAACATTTCTGTTTCCAGAACCATTCAGATAGCTAAATTATAGTTTGAGACTATTGAAGTTCCAACCATACCTGGTTCCACACACTTGTTTGCATATTTGTTGTCATCATTAGATGGAAGGTAGAACTGACATTGAGCAGAGAGGTGAAGACTAGTTTTCCATTCTTACAATGACACTACTTTCGAATTCCTAGTCTTGGGGCAGGCACTTGCATTAAATAAAATAAAAGGTTAGTTAAGGAAATATCATAGTGATAAAATGGCTTCTTTCAAATCATTGTACAGTTTACAGTCTCTAATGTACTTTTCTCTATTATGGAGAAAAAGCCTATCACATAAGAAAAGGCCAGAGATGGAGGAGAATGAAAACTGAATTGAAAAGGAATGGAAGAAAGCCTGGAGAATTTCAGTCTACCTAACTAGAGGCATGTTCTTTAGAGACAAACAAAATACATGTTTTAGAAAGGGAAGGAAATAAAGGACATAGTCCCTGTCTGCATTTATTGCCCTAGAATCACTTGATTAGGAGCAATCACATTAGGAGCAATCACTTGACAAGGAGCAAAAATCCAGTTGGTGAAAAGTTAAATTCTGCGATTTATGGTTTGTGTGTATGTGAGAGAAATAATTTGGATGATAAATGAATGCACAGATTGTTTAAAACCTTTAACATAATCTATTTATGCACTTCACACTAAATTCTACCATATATTTTATAATTAAAATAAAAGTTGGAGGTAAGTTTATCATTTAATTAATTAATTTAATGTTGATCATTTAATTAATTAATTACCTTGATTTTTATTTTTCCCTGCTCCCTCTTTGAGAAAATAGCACCTGGTTCCAAAATGTGATTCAGACCCTACCTTAAAATAATGGTTTTGCATTTATGATACAGAGTACAGACCATACTATAGCTATCTGCCCAAATGTTAAATGGCTTCATATTTAAAGAATACCAGAGTTATTTTAATATATTTGCATTTTGTATCATCTGAAACAGAACCTAATCCTCCTATAGATGAAGTTATCAGCACACCAGGAGTTGTTGCCAGGTTTGTGGAGTTCCTTAAACGGAAGGAAAACTGCACATTACAGGTGTGACATTTGTGTGTTCAATACTTTGTAAAATGCACATTCATACATAATTAAAAAAATCTAAAATCACTGAAGTCAAGCTACTGTATGATAACTCAAAAGCTTTTATCATGAAAAATTTGAACAGTTCAACTTTTTTAAAAAAACATTTTTACAAAGAACATTGTCTCACTTTAGTTTATTTGCACTCAGTTGAGAGGAGTGAATGTTTTATTTCCTGGTTTTTTGCTCATAAATTGTTTAAACTTTAAATGGATGCATAATGTTGTATTTAAAAAAACAATTGGTGAAGCTTTTTCTATCTCCTAATGCAGTTTGAAGCCGCCTGGGTTCTGACTAACATTGCTTCTGGAAATTCCCTTCAAACTCGTATTGTGATCCAAGCAGGCGCTGTTCCTATCTTCATAGAATTACTCAGCTCGGAATTTGAAGATGTGCAGGAACAGGTTAGATTTTCAAAAAATAGAAAGGGGAAAGGAGAAATGAAGTAGTATGGATTTCCCCACAATTGAAAATACACTATAGTGTTACTGTATCTTACTAGATTGCTATGTTGTGTCTTGTTTTACTGTGACTTTATAATTTATTACTGTTTAAATTGTATTATTATTTTACTAATAGTAAGCCTAGATGTATAGTCTTTAAATCTTCTTAGATGAATAATGTAATATTAGAAAAGTCTTTGTAGTTGAAACATATTTAATTCTGACTCTTTTCTTTCTCAGGCTGTTTGGGCTCTAGGTAATATTGCAGGTGATAGTACCATGTGTAGAGACTATGTACTTGACTGCAACATCTTGCCCCCTCTATTACAGTAAGTGATACAAATGGTACTCAGATTTATTAGCAAGGGTGATACAGTTTCTTTCAAAATAATTCCATTTTATGAACTGACAGGCCATCCTACAACTAAATAATCTGGATCTGTTCTGTGCTTGGATCACAGGGGAAAGTGATTTATGCCACCTTCATTTCCTTGATGAAGGTGAAATAAAAAGTGTAGTGTAGATAAAATAAGGGAGTGTTTCACAAATTGGTAATTTCTCAATAACAATAAAAAGATACAATTGTTTCATAAGTAATGCATCTCATAAAGCCTGAATGTTTATTATTCAGGCTGTTTATTATTGCAGGAAAATGATATTGCTAACCTCTTATTTCTATTTTCAGATTGCTTTCCAAACAGAATCGTCTTACCATGACTCGGAACGCAGTATGGGCACTATCTAATCTTTGCAGAGGGAAGAACCCTCCTCCAGATTTTGTTAAGGTACAGAATAAAATTCAAGAAGGTACTTTTTCCAAAAGGCAACTGGACTTTCTTGAGGTTTTTTCTTTGAAAACAATTCACTTCTCATCCAAGAAGCTTCTTTGGTTCTGGTCTTTTCTGGGTTTTTTTTCCCTGCTACTTTTTCTATTTGTGGAAAAAGTTGTTCACAGTAGGGTTATTTTCCCAGAATGCCTTGTTCACGATTACTTTCTCATTTTCAGTTGCACCAATTATTACTATTTTTCTGTTACCTATAAGTAATCTTTCTGGAATATTTATTTGGAATAGCAATCAGCTCCTGCACAAAGAAGAAGTAGCCAAGTCTCATTAATAATAAAGGGGACAAAGCATCTCAAGTACACTAATTGAGAAACAACAGGAAGTTTCTTTCCCTTTTTGCAAACTTATTCAAAACCATTGGGTTTTTTCAGACTGAAAAACAAGAGATCTACATGGAAGAAGACGGGTCCAAACTATAGAAATATATCATAGGAGGTAAAACATAGCTCCTATGGTTAAATAAAAACATTTCTAAAGAAACAGTAAGCCAGACTTACCAATAGCACCTGCTTTATTTTTGGTATATTGCACAGGATGTCAGTTTTGTACTCATCTGCCTAAGTCATAGGCTTGTGCTTAGTGCACTGAGATCCTGTGTTCAGAGAAAAAGTTCATTCTCTTAAACACCAGATACTTGAGCTAGAAAGGTGGAGAAATACAGAGGGGAGATAATTTTGGAGGTATTAACTTTATTTCAGTCTTCAAAAAAATAACTTGCTATCACAAAGGATAAGGAACTTGGGGAAGGATGTAATTGTGATAGCCTCCTTGGGCGCTTTCCTAAATTTCTCTCTGGATGCAAGCTTGAAGGAAGATGAGCTGGCCCCAGTCATGTCATATGGAGAGTCAGCAACAGGCCTGAAGAAAGCCGGTGGCTTGGAGCAGAGAGCAACAAGTCCAAGCACAGTGGAATGATCACAGGCAGCAATTAGGTGAGCTGCCAGCTGAGCGTGGGTCAGTTGAGGCCCAGCTGCAGCAGGACAGCCCTGAGGCTTCAGGTAGAGAGAGTGCGCAGCTGCAACTGACCAGCAAGGAGAGGGAGGCCCTGGGGGGGGGGGGGGGGGGG
>JANHFP010006444.1:16264-27404 GCA_032468135.1 Calamaria suluensis
GGAACAACTTGCCTCCAGAAGTTGTGAATGCTCCAACACTGGAAGTTTTTAAGAAGATGTTGGAAAACCATTTGTCTAAAGAGGTGTAGGTTTTCCTGCCTGGGCAGGGGGTTGGACAAGATTACCTCCAAGTTCCCTTCCAACTCTTATTCTATTCTATTTTCAAAGCCTGAAATTGTGCATTCAGCAGTACCTACAAGTTCAACAGTTCTACCCTGTTTTCCCCAAAATAAAACATCCCCTAATAATAAGGCCAATCGGGTTTTTGAGCGCATGGCAATAAGGCCAAGCACTTATTTCAAGGTTCAAAAAATATAAGACAGGGATCTTATTTTTGGGAAAATGCGGTACTTGTAATCATGATTTCTTGTAGGGTGGCTTTCTTGATAGAAACCTGCTGTACAGCAGGTTTAGACACTCACAAAAGTTCTTACTTTACCATTTGTTGCAATAAAATTTGAAAATCCTTTTTTTTAATAGTGGCTATTTATCAACTTCAAGTGAATCACTATATCTGAGCCTCTTTCACTTTGCAAGCTTGCTTTCAGGATGAATTTGGGTGAGGGAGACACTGAAACTATGCGGAGATACTTTCTGACAAGCTATGTAAGCCCAGAAAAAGAGGCAACTGCTTTAATGATCCAGAGAAAGCATCTTGAGATATGCCCCTGAATAGTGTTGTGGAGCTGGCAGTGGAGTCAGACAGTGAGGAGGCTGGGGAGGAATATGGGCCAGTCCTGGAGTCTGGGGAAGGCCTGGATAAGGACTCTGCGTCAGAGGCAGAGATGGGGCCAGGGCCATTTGTGAGTGATGCACGGACTCTGGAGCCTCCAGAGTCAGACAGCAGAGAGGCAGTGGAACAGGAGGAGCCTGTTCCTAGTGCATGCCTGCCAGAAGGCAAGAGTAGCTAAAGCCAAAAGGGCAACTCAGGAGTAAGGCCAGGAGATGATTGGTCCCTCACATAATGCTTAAAAGAGCAGCAAAGGCACTTTGGCTCTTTGCAGGAAAGCAGCGTTGCTAAATCTGTTTCCAGTCAGCATGTCTTGTTTCTGAACTTCGTGGGGCTTTGCCAAAAAAGACCTTTGGCAGGGTATCAAACAAAATAAAGGTTTGTGATAAGCCCAAAGGATTTCTCCCCAAGGACTTATTTTGCAATTCATTTGGACTAAGCTAGGAATGAAGTAATTCTCAGCTGTTAAAATAAAATAGGTGTGTTTGGGACTAATTGTGTCTTGTACTGACTAAGGAATCCTAGGGCACCACACATATTGTTAAATATCCCTTTCATAGTACAGGTAGCCCTCGACTTACAACAGTTCATTTAGTGACCGTTCAAAAAGTGACCTATGACCATTTTTCATATTTGCAATCATTGGAGCATCCCCATGGTCACAGGATCAAAATTTGGATGCTTGGCAACTATTTCCTATTCATGTCAGTCTCCTGGGGTCATGTAAATCCCCCTTTGAGACCCTTTGATGAGCAAAGTCAGTGGGGAAACCAGATTCACTTAACAGCCATGTTACCAATTTAACAACTGCAGCAATCCACTTAACAAACGTGACAAGAAAGGTCGCAAAATGGGACAAAACTCGCTTTGAAAATTTCTCACTTAGCAATATGAATTCTGGTCATACGTCGAGGATTGCCTGTATTTGCAAATTAGTATTTACAGTGTAATTTTGTTTCCATACTTCAGTCATGAAACTTTTCCTCATTCCAACCTTTGACTTTCTAATTATGCAGGACTTTATGCAGGAATTAAATTTTTTCTGATTGATTTTGTCTTCAAACGGTGTCCAAGACTACGGGCAAAGTATGATACCCCTTATATCATATGGTTGAACTTGCCTACAGATCCTCAACTCAAAGAAAGGGCTAATGCTACAATATCGAGACGGGTAACTCTTTTTTTCATTTCTTCTCTGTTTCTTTCTGCGTAACACAACTTAATAACATATTTGCAGCTTCAGTGGGCAGAGCTCAGAGAGGGCTAGTTGTTGATGGTTCAAATCCAATATTTACATTCCCATGCACTTAACTTAGCTCACTGCTCCTGTCTGCCCACCGCTTTCTAAGACCTTCAGGCATAGGAATATGATGCTTTTAAGGTAAAGGGTTGTTCAATGGAAAAGGGACTTTTTAAAACAGTTTAGAGAGTGCCAGGTTCTTGCTTTTTTAAATGAAAAAGAAAATGCTTTCTTCTAAAATGTTTGACAGCATCTAAAGTATTGTAATATGTTCTTAACAATATTTGAATTCACAGAATTCATAGAAAGAAAGGAAAGTAGATTTGGGGTATAAAAGTCCAACTAAGAATGTGACTCTACTTGTGCCGTTGTTCAATATAAACTAATCATTAACGTCGCTCACTTGCAGCTGTAATAATTGCATCTATCTGGAAGAATGATAAACTTGGCTATGTTTAGGGAATTAAAATGCAGCAACTAGCCAGAGTAGCCCTCTGGGGCTGCTTGTTTAATCCATATGACTTGCTAAGAAACCAACAATTGCTTCTTTGTGCTTCACTCTTAAAGCTATAGTCGTTGTGAAGACATTGAATCAATGGTGGGTTGCTTCCAATTTGGGCAATACGGTGGCAGTGATGGTGAGGTGACAGCGAACCAGTTCTCTTCGACCCTGACCTGGGCCCTCCCGCCTGCTCCAGCGCTATACCTACCTATATTTGATAGTTTTTAGCCCAGCTGATAGGCACAGCAGAGTGGATTGCCTCGCCTGAGCTGTTCTAAAATTTAGCCTTTTTGCGTGGAGCGCTGGTTTGGCGTACATGCTCGCTTCACTGGTTGTAGTAACACCAGGTGGAACCCACCACTGCATTGAGTACATAGTTAAGAGCTAAAAGATGAAGAGTTCCTTCTGTATGTCCGAAACAAATGTTACATTTGTCTGTAATCAGGTAACATTTTTACCGGTAGTAAAAATGGAAATTTCTTTCTTTTTTTAAAGTAATAAAATACTTCTAGCCAGGGTTGAATAATTGGTGTCTCTCTTACACTTTCTTCCACCCTCCAAATATGGTAGCTAAAAATAGACATTACAACAAAATATTTATTTTTTGCTATCTTGAAGTGAGAGCACGTATATAAAATAGGCAACTAAATCCTAAATTACGTTTTATCAGTCTCTTTCTCCTCAGGGAAACTTACCTCACAATGGGTCTCCTGATAAATATTTCAATCCTTGTTGCCCTGTTTTCCCCCAAAAAATGAGACATCCCCTGATAATAAGCCCAATCGAGGTTTTGAGCACATGGCAATAAAGGCCAAGTGCTTATTTTAGCGTTCAAAAAAATATAAGACAGTGTCTTATTTTTGGGGGAAATGTGGTATTCGTATAAGATACGGGTGTCAAACCAGTGGCGTCACTTTGCCGTCATGTGGTGTTTTGTGACTTTTTTCCCCTTCGTGGAACTGGGGTGAACGTGGCCTGCATGTGAAGCATCTGGCCCGCAGACCCCCAGTTTGACACCCCTGGTATAAGAGATCCACTAATGTCCCCATCAGCATCTTCCGCAATTTTCCTCATTCAGCTAGTGCCAAATGATTAAAGAAGTGAAAAAGTGAAAATTAAATCCTTTCACAATCATTCATCTTTAAAACAAAAAAAAAAAGAGTACACAACTCTTGCAAATATTTTCTTGAATCAGTTCTAGCTAAATCATCATTAGAGAAATTATTAAGCATCCACCAACTTGTGCCAAGCGAGTCAGGAGTCAGAAATGTGAACATTCAGCCAGGCATCCATTGTTTTAATAAAATTCAAAAACTGTGCTCTAGCCATTCGTAATAGGGACATGGTGACTCAGTGGCTAAGACACTGAGTGTGTCAATCAGAAGGTTGGCAGTTCAGCGGTTTGAATCCCTAGTGCCACGTAACAGGGCGAGCTCCCGTTACTTGTCCCAGCTTCTGCCAACCTAGCAGTTCAAAAGCACATTAAAAATGCAAGTAGAAAAAATAGGGACCACCTTTGGTGGGAAAGTAACAGCATTTCCTGCGCATTTGGCGTTTAGTCATGCCGGCCACATGACCACGGAGACGTCTTCGGACAGCGCTGGCTCTTCGGCTTTGTAACTGAGATGAGCACCGCCCCCTAGAAATCAGGAATGAGTAGCATGCATGTGTGAGGGAAACCTTTACCTTTATCCATTGATATCTTTCAGGGATTTTAAAAAAAATATTGGGTGTAGTCTTTTGGTATGCAAAAAAAAAATCTTGCCAATTTACTCAGTTCATATTTTTATTCTGCATATGATACAATTAAGTAGGTTTTGCTTTTTTTTCTTTTGTCATCATCACATTGTGTTTGTTTGTTTGTTTTCTTCCCTCCTGCTAGCTATCAGGTCATGAAAAGGTATGGATCTTAGAGTGGCATATCTTCTGTCTTTCAGATGATCATTTGTGTTCAGAATGAGCAGCATTTTTTTTTCCTTTCTTTCTCCCTCCTGCTAACTCCCCCCACCTCTGTTTATGCAAATGTGTTTAACTGTAATGTTTACACTTGTATTAAAATTACAGTAATTGGTCTTTGTTTGAATCCAAAGACCCAGACATGTAGAAACCATTGTTACTGTTTAACGGATCAATTTTGCATTGTGTTCAACATTTCCTTATTCAGTTGAAGACTTGGTTTGATAAACGTGATGTGGCAGAGCATTCATATAACTATTGCGTTAATTTAATTTAATTTTACTTTGCTTGATTAATAGAAGAAAACTCTAGAAGCACACAACAGTATTAACATTATGATATACCTTCAAAATTAATAGTCAAGGAAGTCCTCTTGCTTATTATGATTTTACATATTACAGTACTTCGAAAAATGGTTGACGCAGAAATGAAAGATGCCTTCATTTAAAAGTTGAATAGACCAACCTAGTTGCCTGGGCAGCTGGGAATATTGGCAATTGTAATTCATCCATAAGACTACGTGTTTCTTACCCCAAATTTAAATCTGTGCATATTGGAATCCCTCTGGATATATTTGTTGTGTAAATGGTCACTTGATGCAAAACATCAAATTAAACTTTGGAGTCCATGAGTCGAAATTAAAAAAAAAATACATGTGTTTTTCTGCCCCACCATTTCCCTCTTACAATGCCAAGGAATAGGAAAGTATTGGTATAAGTAATCCTTGACTTAAAATCACAAATTGGGGCCGGAACCTCCAGTGCTAAGCAAAGGTGTGGTTACATGAGTTATACCCAGTTGTATGACCCTTTCCACTACAGTTGTTAAGTGAATTGGCTTCCGTGTTAAGTGAATCACATAGTTGTTCAACGAAACCAGCTTCCCTCATTAACTTTGTTTGTTGGAAGCCAGCTGGGAAGGCTGCAAATGAAATCACATGGCCCCAGGAGACTGCAACTGACATAAATACATGTGTGTGGTCCATCACAAATCTTGGTAACATGACCCGGGGATGGTGCGATGGAGCCTATTGTAAATCACTTTTTTCAGTGCCATTGTAAGTTTGGAAACTTCCTAAATTTTAATTTAATTTATTAAATTTCTATAATTTAATTTATTAAATTTCTATAATTTAATTTATTAAATTTCTATACCGCCCCTCTCCTCGCGGACTCGGGGCGGTGAATGAATGAATGGTTCTAAGTCATGGACTACTTGTATATATTCAGCATTCCTGAATCAGTGTTGAGCTTACGCTGGATAGAATAGATAGAATAGCTGGATGTGAATGGGACTTCCTGCCTAAAAAACATCTACCGTATTATCAAGCTTAGGAGGTGGCTTGTGGTAATGTTTTGTGGGCCATTTTCCCCGTCTTGTAATAGCCCTGCTAATGAATTTTTGCTGGACAAAAATAATGCCAAGTGAATCGCTTGTTTTTACGATTGTGATGAGATCCTACTTACAGCTTTTGGGTGCTTTGGGGACATCTATAGCTCCAGTGTTTTAGCAGATTGGTTCTTTATTGGTGGCAGGTCCTGCAACCTCATGGAAAGCTCCTGTCTGAAGTTCTGATAGTTGAGATGGGTTTTTTTTTTATGTAATGGAAAATGCATTTTCTTACCCCTCAAAAGGATGTCCAAAAAAAAGCATCAGGGACATGCCCTATTTTGGGTCACAACACAGATTAGTTACAACAGGGCTGTCCAACTCACGGCCCGCAGGCCAGATGCATCACACACTGGCCACACCCAGCTTAGTGAAGAGGGGGAGTCACGGTACATCATGTGACACCTGCGTGATGACGCAAGTTTGACACCTCTGAGTTACATGATATACAGTCCTGTGGAGGATTCCTGTGAAGGAGTTGCCCAGTTGCTCTGCATGGCAGCCTTCAGGAAAGATCCCAAGTCAAGTAAAACTTTATATATGAAAGGAGCTTTGTTAGAATTCACTTTCCTGAGGAGTTGTGACTCTGAGCAAACTTTATCAATTGTAACTCTCAGCCTGATGAGTGATAGGGAATCCTTCACAAGTTGATCAACCCTGGATTATTTTGGGGAGGGATTACGGCTGCATCAGACATGGGCTTTCTAGCACTGAAGCAGGACATTTGCTGAGGAGAAGGGAAGATAACATAACTGAAGCTTGTTGTGATTCCTGCATTTAGTAAACCAGGTTTACATTGTTTCAGCCTCAGACAGCAGCATCTCGAAGCTATGTAGGTTCAAACGCCTCAACAGGAGTGAATCGGGATGAGGAAACCAGCCGCTTTCACAATACGAAGAGAGGAAACTTCCATGAAGTATTTAACTTGTCAGAACATGAGCGTCCATTGGCAGGTATTCACACAACTCTAAACCTTGAAGGTGGATACTAAGTAATATTTTTCTTAAAGGCCCATAAAGTAACATATTGAGAAAAGATTGACATCATAATGTAATTTGCTGTTGGGTTCCATGGACAGCAGATCAATAATAATCTTTTATCTTGCAGTCAACAGATTATTTGTGCAAGCGGGATGGCTGATTTGACCTTTGTTGAAATATTAAATTTGAGGAAATGGACCGTACACTTGTCAGATAATTTTAACTTTACCCTGGTTTGAAACATTTACTTCAGTGTCTAGAAGAGTTTGTATGCCTGTTGAGAATTTAGGCTCTGTTGTTTTGGCGACTTTTAAAAAGAAAACATACCACATAAATCAAAGTTTATTGAAGATTTCACTCCTTTATGAACATGTTTTCTTTGTAGGAGCTTGTTTGCCAACTGTGTATATAGAACTTTTAGGTGTATCTGAAATACACCAATATTACAGCTGTTTACTATGTAAAAGTAAAATGGAATAATTGTACTATTTTATAGTGTGTGAAAATGGCTGGCGCTGCTGCTTGATAAACAGAGATAGGAAGATAACCACTGACTACATTAGGAATGGTGTTCTCTATGTTACTGAAAAGTAAGTCTTTGCATAATGTTAAAGCTAGCGCCACTAGATCTGGGCAGCCAAAAAGTTGGATGATCACTAGCTGGGAATAGGGAGTTATTTTTCTACCACCTCCTACTGTCCCTATTTTTGCCACGCTGATCTGATGGCTCTATTTAAGGGGTGGGTGGGTCCTTCAGTATTTTTGTAAACTACAAGAAAAGTACTTCAAAGAGAATAACTTTCAGAGTTTTTTTGTGAATCTATGAAAATGTTGTTGAAGATGCTTGCCAGAAGTCTCATAATGTTATAGAAGGCTCCAATGAAAGAGTTAACTCCTTTGTTGGAAAGTTATTTTCAGAGGGGTCTCCTTAGAAGAGATCTTCATTGTTTTGCACAAGGATAAATTCACTGTTAATATGTGATGTAGGGAGAAAGCCACTTTGGTATAGTGATTAAGGCATCTGGCTAGAAACTGGGGGACTGTGACTTCTAGTCCTGCTTTAGATACAAAGCCATCTGCGTGATCCTGGGCTAGTCCTTCTCCCTCAGCCCTAGAAAGGAGAAAGCAAGGGCAAAACACTTCAGAAAAACCTTGCCAGAAAACCTCCTCAAAGGCAAAGAGAAAAAAAAGTGATCACAGCACACCAGGAAATGGTAAACATCCAAGGAAATTTATATTCTTTCTCTCCTTGCCTTTAGTTACTTATGCTTTGAAAGTTCCAAATCTGGTTCATCTAAAAGAAATAAAGTTATAAAACTTGCAGATATAACAGATATTCAAAAGGTAAGCACTTGCTTTTTCTTCAGTGTTTTGCTTTTAACTTCTTTCATGTTGATGAAGCTTATCTATTATGTCGTGGTAAAAAATATTTTTTTAAGTCTGCATTAAATAGCAAATGGACGCAGTGAAATAAATAAATATTATCCCAGATTTACTGACATTGATTAGGACTAAAAAACATATCCGCTCACAGCCCCTGGACTTTAAGATTCAGAAATCTACGACCCATTTAGCATTAGCTATAGGATTAATGTATGAATACAGCATTAGTTGTAGGACTGTTCATGCCTCAAAAATAAGTTGAAGGGAATCTTTACACTTTCACCTCTGTGCTATTTTTTAAGCAAACCCAGATTTCTATGCAAGCCTGAAAAAAGATGTAGCTGACCTAAAGAGATAAGCTGCATAGCTCTCTTTCTAAGTGGTTTATAGAGTCAACATATTACTCGCAACAATTTGGATCCTCATTTTGCCAACCTCAGAAGGATGGAAGGCTGAGTCAAACTTGGGCCGGTGTGAATCGAACTGCTGACATTTGGCAGAATTAGCCTGCTCAGCGGGTAAGGCAGCTGAGTTTGTCGATCAGAAGGTCAGCAGTTCAGCGGTTTGAATCCCTAATGCCGTGTAATGGGGTGAGCTCCCGTTACTTGTCCCAGCTTTTGCCAACCTAGCAGTTTCGAAAGCACGTAAAAATGCAAGTAGAAAAAACAGGGACCACCTTTGGTGGGAAGGTAATAGCGTTCCATGCTTTAGTCATGCTGGCCACATGACCATGAAGACGTCTTCGGACAGCGCTGTCTCTTCGGCTTTGAAACGGAGATGAGCACCGGCCCCTAGTCTAAGTGCTATTGCTATGAATTATTATTCTATATTATATTCTGTATGATGTTTTTATCATCATTTTAATGCACTATCAATAGTTGCCCAAGGTTACTTGTTTAAGATAGGCAATCATATACATTTTCTACATAAGGAAATGGCAAAATCACAGAATTGTGGAATTGAAAAGGAAGACAAAGACAAAGATGAGACAGCCCTACACTCTAACCACAACTTTATTCTTTAAACGCCTTTTCACTTGAAGGATCTTTATGTACCAGGAATGGCTTGCATTGATGCATTCTTTATAAATTGGTTTCTAATTTTTTAACTACCAGAGAAAAAAATGATTTTGTTTCTGTTTCGGTAACAAAGCATACTGAATATTTAAGGTTAGTGTTTTCTGTCATACACAGCATTTGATAAATCCTGACTCACTGAACCAATGGGACAAGTTAGTCATGATTAGCCTATGTCCATTTATTTCGATGGATTTCTTCTATGCATAAGTACATCTGAGACAACCATTCTGTTTAAATAATAGTTTCATGCTACCATTAGCCAAGCACAGAAGTTTCCAAAAATTGGAGGATTAGGCTGTTTTGATTGGTACTCAGTTATTGATTAAAAAAAAAAAACTTTATAAAGTCCAGTGGTTGGATTTTACCCCTGTGTGGAACATGATTGTAAAACCACCTTTTGGGCATCAGGGACTGATTCTATGAAGAGAGGATTTTCCGTGGACTGGAGAGGACAGTCTGCTTGTATGCAGTACATTGCATGCACCCCGCGGATGGGACATGTTTCCGCGGACCAGTTTCTGGCATCCCGGGGACCAATGCCAGTCAATAGACTGGGGGTTGGGGACCCCTGCTGTAGAGCACATCTGTTTGACAAAAAAATAGTGATACTCCTTTCTCCTTTTCCTCCACTGGGAAAGCAAAATTCAGAAACACTTACCTCAGATATGGGCTTTATATAGTACATTATTTTAAGAGCTTTGGATATCTAGATAAGCTGTTTAAGTTTCTGCACTGGTTAAATCTACTTTTTCTGTTGCATGAGAAAGTATTCGTTATGTAAATCTTTTTTTTTTAATGTTTTAATTTTAGTACAAAGTACTTTCTGTTCTCCCAGGATCTGGGATGGGTATTGCAGTATCCACACCATCTACGCAAAAAGTAAGTAGCCAAATCTGGAACATGTACACATTTCGTTTGCATGCTGGTTACCATCACTTGACAAGTTTGGCTGTCTGGAATACTGATTTTGGAGCACTTCTTAGTTTGACAAATATGAATCATTTTATTAAGGAACTATTTTTTTCTTATTTAATAAAAAAATAAAACCAATGCTTTTTTCTCTTTTCTCTGAAGAAAAGAGGAAAAGGATTGGTTTTATTTATTTTTCCTTTTTTGTAACTCTCATAGTTTTAAGTTTAAATGATGGTGAGGCTGGCTTGTTACTGATCCATCAGCCCTGCTAGGAGTGTCCTTAGCTGAAGAGAAAAGTAGATAAGGCATGTAGATACAAAATTTTCCAATTCAGGGACATAATATTGAGAAGAATTCTGAGTGACCTGTTCCTTTTCCAGACTGTGGCAAAATCAGTTCAGCAGTTTCTTGAAGGAAATACTCCAAAGTGGAAGCCTGCTTTGACCCTAGGTCAGCAAACCGCGGCTCGCGATCCACATGCGGCTCTTTGGCCCCTTGAGTGGGGCTCTTCCACACTCTTCCGTACAAATGCCAGTCCGAAGTCTTCAGGCATTCTCCTGAGGCTTTGGGACGGCTCTTCCGCCATCCCTACCTCCCGCTGCTTCAAATGCTGCCCCAAAGTCCTCCGTCATTCTCCTAAAGATTATGGGGCGATGTTTGAAAGGGTGGGAGGCAGGGATGGCAGAAGAGCTGTCCCAAAGCACCGGCTATTCTCCCGAGGACTTTGGGGCCGTCCCGGCCTCCCACAACTTCAAACTCCACCCCAAAGATCTCAGAAGAATGGCCGGTGCTTTGGGACAGCTCTGCCGCCATCCATGCCTCCTGCCTTTTCAAACGCTGCCCCAAAGTCTTCGGGAGAATGACAGAGGACTTTGGAGCTGATCTGCCAATGCATACACTGCCCCTGGACACTGTCCGGGGAGTTTGGGGCGACTCTTATCATTGCTGCTGAAGCTGTCCCTTTTTCCC
>JANHFP010006445.1:18122-29256 GCA_032468135.1 Calamaria suluensis
GACGACAGAGAATGAGGTGGCTGGATGGAGTCACTGAAGCAGTGGGCGTGAGCTTGAGTGGACTCCAGAGGATGGTGGAGGACAGGAGGGCCTGGAGGAACGTTGCCCATGGGGTCGCGATGGGTCGAACACAACTTCGCAACTAACAACAACAACAACAATTGCTCTCTCTTTGTTTTCAAATTATTGTAAGCCATTTTGTACACTATATATATATATATCAGAAGAACAAAATACAATTAAAACTAAAATTAGAGAAAGGGGGTGGAGAAAAGTAGAAGCAGCCACTGGAATAAACACAATATTTTTGATTTAACTAATATCACTTTTTCTAGTGTACTAAGAATGCATGGAAATTAGCCTCACTAAACTCCTTTTTTATCTGATTTGTATAGGACTGTACATTATAAGATCTATGTTTGGGCAAAAAAACTAAGTATTATTTTATTGAGTCACTGGGCATGTAACTCAGCCTTCATGACATTTTTTTAAATCATACATTGCATTGGACTTGGCTCCATTTTACATAACTCTTTTTTTTTAAGTGAAAATGTTCTCTGGAAGAGTTGAAAACTGAGATTGGGGAGACTTCTTCTAGTCTGACCAGCTGGTCTGGCTTGAATACTTGCCTGCCTGCCTGCCTGCCTACCCGGAGAAAGATTTCATGCTTTCCTTAATTAAACGATCAGGGGGGGAAATACAGTGCAGTAGGCTGAATCCTACATAACAGCTTCAACTAATAAAAAGTAATAGACAATTTCCTGCATTCAATTCTTTTGAATACCATTATACAAGGTAATAGAGTTTGGGAAATGGAAGTCCTAGAAGCCTGTCAGAAAGAGCTCCCTTCCTCTCTTTTTTTATTATTATTATTAAATGACTAAGTGCAGCAGGCTGTGTCCTGTCTCTCCCCCTTGCATCTATTGGATTGTATTATTTTACATTTTGATTGAAATGATGTCACCAGCAGATAAAGGCTTGGCCAAGGCATTGTAATTGAATCAGCCAGAGTTGTTTATTCTAGTGATCTACAGCGATGCTGAGCTTGTCCTAACACAGAATACATAAAGAGCCCCTCTTGTTTAACATGCAGCTGATTAGATCTTTAAAAAGAAAAAAAAAGAATCAAATTGAGGGGAGCAAAGACACCTGGAGCTGGTTCATCTAGGAAGGATAAGAAGATGGGAGAAGGGTGAGGACCAGGAAGTTGAAGAGAATTGGAGGGACAAATTAAAAAGAGACACCATCTGTAAAATGTGCCATCCGTGACTGAAAGTTTTCAGTAAATAAATTCACATAGCAGTGTACCAGATGCAAACAAATTTGATTGACAATTTTTAAATAACAGTTAATGGCAGCGGGTATATTTGACAAACACAGTTTTATGCTCATTTCCTAAACCCAGTAGCATCTATGAGATTTCTGCCTCCCACCTCCATTGTAAAAAAAAAAGTATTAGTTTTGAAAGATTATATAGAGTAAATATGAAAGATTATGAGGAACACATAGATGGATTTATATTTCATATTAATTTTTAATGTTAATTTTATTTTGTTATTTGGAGAGATGATACTCAAAAATATTGCTCTGGTTTTACAGATTTGTCATCAAGAAGCTCGGTTTATATAGGTCATTCCATCTTACAAATTCAGCCTCTGGAAATGACCCATTATTTTACAACCAGACATTTTATTTTATTTTATTTATTCAGTTTAGATGCTGATCAACTGCACAACAATTCTGCACAATGTAACATGTAATATGTAAGTTTAACGCCACTTCTCCAAATACCTTTGGTAACATATCCTGGTTGATGCCGGTTGTCTCCTTCAGAGGGATCATTTCAGGAGTAGAAGCAAACTTTTACACCTTCCAGCTTTAGAAGCCAAATGTTGAGATAAGATGCTTTGCTAACTATTCAGAGGATCTCCCTATTTTTCTCAACAACAATCCCTGCTACAAAAACAATAAAGAGCTTTGTGTTATCTTAAAAAAAAACATACAATTTATTCTGCTTAAACTTCCACAGAGCCATATTTTCCATCCACACACAAGGGGGCTATATCCATAGGTTTAGAGAAAGTGTGGTGTACAACATACCAAGTAAATAAAAACAAGCTCATCTTCTTCAGGAAAAAAACAACTTAAAGAGCAGGACATAGTGAGGAGTAAGCATTTTCCATGATATTGAAATGCAGATAATGGTTGGGGAGAAGTTTTTAAAACTTACATACAATATAGGGTATAAATTACATAGTTCATCATAAAAGAGCATGGATGGAGCTTGACTTGAAACCTACATGGAAGTATTCCCTAGTTTAAGATCTATTTTTAGATCTATCTATTTAGATCTATTTAGATCTATTTTATTCTGTTGGTAAATAGTCATGTTCCGTAGAATCCTTTCTGATCATACTAAAAAAATAAATCTTCCTATTACTTCACAATAGATTCAGCACAAAGAACAATCATTAATCATACTGCATGTAACCAACTTATCACTAGTTTAAAACGCCTTAAAATTGTAAAACTAGGTTACAGATTTCAACCTTGGTTCTCTAGTAACTTTAAGTTTACAAAGCTATCACTATCTGTCTTGCATGGACATGGCTGGCTGAGGAATTCAGGGAGTTGAAATCCACAGGTCTTAAAGTTGTCAAGGTTGGGCATTCCTGATATATAGAGATGGTTATAGTTATGGTTATAGATTATTGTAGTTATTACAGCTATGGTTGAACTGTTTAAGAGGTATCTCCACTACCATCATATTCTGGATGACTTTTCTAAATACACCTGCTTCATTCTGTTAGAAATAAAGTGTTCTGATTGAACAAGACTGTGCTGGTGTTGAGTAATGCAGGCTGAGCCTTGGCAGCTGCCTGGGTGTACCTAAGAGGCAGACATAATTTACACTCAAGATACACTGAATCAATAAATGAGTCTAAATCATGATTTTGAAATTGTAGATCAAGAATGCACAATTTCTGTCATATTGATGACTGTACATTAACCAGAGTTGTACATTGAGGTCCAATCTCTAAAAGCAGCCGAGTCCCATTTTTTTTAAGGCAGGTATTTTAAGGTACCCATTTTACCCCATAATCCCTTGAATTTCCAGAATACAAAAAAGCAGGGTTGCTATTTCTGGCTACAAGGACCACATTGGGGTTTTCCACAAAATGGATCTTAGTGGAGTGCCTCAGATCCCTGAGATATACTTGGAATTGTTTCCCATTATAAAAGAGGATGCAAGCAAGGGGCATACCTATGGTTGTGTTATTGTACTATGTATTATTGTACTATGTATATATTATAGCATTCTTAGGCCATGTATGCTTTTTCTTATACAATATATTAATTGAACTCCAGGACCAAACTACTTGAGTTTCCACAAACAAAGTGTCTCTTCCTAGGTCCATACTGTGCTCCACAAGAAATCTGTCTGGACATTCCCTGGAAGACCGAGAATATGCCAAAAAAGACAAAGTATCTTTGAAGGATAACTAGGACCCAGAATTTTAGCAAATGCTTGTTATTCAAGTTGCATCTGCTGACTTTTTAAAACAAAAACATGTTCAAGTCCCTACTTTTGAATCTGGCTACTACAGTTACAGCCTGTTCATTATTTCAAGACATAAATTTCTATCCTGAAGATTCACAGCTGGAGAGTCATAATCAAAATAATAGTCTTTTTGTGTAAATTGTAACAATGTTGATAAAGGAGAATCTTTGTAGCTCATTTCAGTGATGAAATGAGGAGTCCTTGGTGGTCTCTGAGCTTTGTTTTTTTTCTTGCAGATGTTTCATTATCCAAACAAGATAATTTCATCAGTGCTAATGACCTGCATTGTTAACAGAGGAGAAATAGTAAAAACTGAAGGAAAAAAGATACCCTATGGAAATAACATCAAGAGCCCAGAGGAACAGGATCATTACAAATACTTGGTATCCTTAAAATTGACAACATCAAGTCCAATGAAGTCAAGAACTGAATACATCATGAGAATGAAAAAGATCCTAAAGTTCAAACTCAATGGAAGAAATACCATCAAAGCAATTAACAACTGGGCAATTCCAGTCATTAAATACACAGTGAAATAATAGATTAGACTAAAGCAGAACTAAAAGTCCTAGATAGGAAAACCAGAAAAACAATAAAATAAAAATCAATCATGCCCTTTGCCCACATTCTATATCTATATATTAACTGAACAAGAAAAAAGATCTTTAGAAAACTATCTGAAGTACAGTGAACAAGATGCGCTGAAGCTAGTGCACTAGGAAGACTTATTAAGTATCAGAGAGGCCGAATTGGTCTACAAGAAAGACTAAATAAAGAACAGAAAAGAGACATGGCATAGTATTACATTGCCAGTACATTAAAAAAAACCACCTATCAAAGCAGTTAACAACAAGACTGCTTGTGGGTATAATCATTGCAAGAATGGCTCCAAACATTTAGAAAACATTTGGTGTGGTGATGGATATACTTCTGTATCTCATTGTTAAACTTCTCATTATTTCTAGATTCAGAAAGGGATGTAAAAAAATGATACCACCAAAAAAAAGATCTTGAATATTTCCTTTTGTAAATGTTTCACAATAAGTGTTGTAAAATTTATTGCTTCATGAAAAAGTTTTAATTTTGACTTTCAAGCAGATGCATGTTAGGGAAAACGAAGATGGAGGTGAATATTTAAAATGTGAACAGAGGCAAGAAAGTGCTGCACTCTATTCCACCTGTGCATGTACGAGCTCTTTATCTCTTAGACAACATATGTTCCATATGAAAAATGGGGTTGCCATAGCATCTATATATATATATATTTTTAATGACTAGGAAATCTCAAAGAAGTATGAAATTGATTGTCATGTAAGATATTCTGACCTGTGTTTAAAAAAAAAAATAACTGAAGACTATTTTACTTTATAAAAACTATTAATATATATATATTGCAAATTTATTCATGGAAATAAACTTTCCTGTTACCATCAGCCTGGTAACTCCCATTGCAGAAGGCATTAAATGTTTTAACTGGCAGTCCAGAAGCATGGGGACAAGTAGCAGCTTAATATTTTCCAGAAAAGAAACTATTACACTGGATCTCTACAGCCCTGGCTGTTCCTCCATGAGAAGTACCATATGTAGATTCAGAACTGCTGGAGGCAAACTGGATACAAGATCGAATGAATCCTAGGATTCCCACACAGGGCTATCATCATAACATGAAGCAGCCTTGCCTCTTAAACCTAATTGAGTGCCTCATGAAGAATTAGTTAATTTAATAGATTTTTCCTAACACTTTAAAACAGAGGGTGGTCAAGCAATAGACCTCAGGGCTGGCAAGCCTATTGCAAATACAAATTGAGTTTAGCTTGAGTTTAGCTCTCAATCCACCACAGTTTAGAAGCTCTTTTTAACTTAATCTCTACAAAATTAGGCATAAAACCATTTGAGGGTCATTTGAATCACAAGCAATGTGTCTTAAATGTCAGCTCATGGGAGCAAGATTAGATGGGAGCTACCACTTGTGGATTATTTGAATGCCTACAGCCTTCTGTGGATGAGATAGGGCTTTGGCCTTATCCTACAGGATTCTTTTAAGTATTGCCTCTGTTCTTCAAACTGCCCCAACTGCAACAATCCACTCAAAAACCATCTGCCATCCAACTTCTGCAGTGACAACCAACACTAAGAATTTCTTCTGGTTTATCTATACATTACTAAAACTGTAATGCCTGCCTGATGCTTTGAGAAATAGGTGTCAACAAAGGTATCTCAAATCAGCTAAGTGACAGACTGCTGGGATGCAAAATTCCTGAGATAATGAAATTTGGATTATCCTCATTTTCAATGTTCCCTGAGAGCTTCCTATCAATTGGTGGGGAACCTGGAATGAACCTATATGATTACTTATGCTCTTAGGCTCCTTGCCAAGTTCCCACCTCGTTGTTTGAAGTTTGCAAAGAGGAAGTCAGTTGAGAAATGGTTCATAAAAGAGTCATGGAGCACCAGGATAGAACAGAATAGAATAGAATTCTTTATTGGCCAAGTGTGATTGGACACACTAATAATTTAGTGTGCCCAAATTAGAGGATATAGTCATTGAGCCCCTGTCATGGTCAGATCATTCATACCTTAGGGTAGACTTCCAGACTGCAATCCCTCCCTGCAGGGAGGCGGCTCCAGTAAGATGGTTCCGTCCTAGGCACCTGATGGATCATGAGAGGTTCCAGACAGAGCTTAGGCTGATTCCTGAGACTCTCACATGCAGCTCATCTGAGGATTTGGTGGAGGCCTGGAATAAAGAGGCCTCCGCAGCCTTAGATCGAGTTGTGCCAATGAGGCCTCTGACCTGGCGTGGATCTCAATCAGCTCCTTGGTTTTCAGAGGAGCTGCGCGATATGAAATGCCAGAAAAGATGCCTAGAACGCACCTGGAGAGCGAGCCAGATTGAGTCTGATTGAACACAGGTTAGAACATTTATTAAGTCCTACCTTGTGGTGATAGAGATGGTGAGGTCAAATCATGTCGCCGCCCTCATTGTATCTGCAGAGAATAGGCCCTCCGCACTGTTTAGGGTCACCCGGTCTCTCTTGGATGGCAATGTCTCGCATTCCAACAGAAATTCTGGGCTCAGTTGTGGTTGTAAGTCGAGGTCTGCCTGTATTTAATATTTAATTGTGAGCAGTTTGACTATTTACTCTTTGTTTATGTGACCTGATTAACGTCCCTTTCTTTACTGATGATTGGATGAAGTATATTGCACCGTTCCAGGAATTCGATGCCAGGGCAGATGCTTACCTCAATAACTAAGCTTTGAATAATAATTGCTATCTCTCAGATTAAGGGTTGCATCAGCCATCGGCCTCAGCAGCTGAAAGACACAAGTACTTCTCGCTTAATGACTGGTCCCTTAGTGGCTATTTGAAGTTATGACAGACCTCTCCAGAGCTAGTTAATGCCTGTTTTAGCTGATGCCTCCTCCCAGTCAAATATTGGCCACAATCTTTACGCTGATTAGATTGTGATTTCTTTGATCAAACTTAACTCTTTTCAGAAAATACAGAGCTTTCTTTATTTTTATGCGTTATCAAAGATAACTGGATTTCCCATTAACAGGTGTTCAGTAGGTATGGGGTCCCCACAGGCTTCGTTTCCATATAATCTAAGGATAATATTTTACAATAACTATTGTTTGCATACCTTGACATCTCTTAGACTTCCAGTTTATTTCAGCTTCCAGCTTGATTAAGCTCGATATCCTTAGGAATCTGTGCGATGTGATCCCTAACTTCCTTTTAATTTCTTTTCTTTCTTTTTTTTCCTTACTAGAATTTTATAAGAGTGATGTCATAAAGAATTCACTGGTAAGTGAACTTTTTATTATCTTTATTAAGGTTTTAATCTTTTCCTTTAAACCAGGGATGGGCAGTTCTGGCGACCCTATAACCTGTGGACTTCAACTCCCAGAGTTCCTGGGGCAGCTGGAATTGAAGTCCACAGATGGTAAAGTCATCATAGTTCCCCCCCCCCAACTTGCTCTAAACCAGGGGTCTCCAACCTTGGCAACTTTAAGCCTGGAGGACTTCAACTCCCAGAATGCCCCAGCCAGACCCTCAAAAAAGATGCAAATGACCAGCTGTCTGCAAGGAATATAAATAAAATTATCTCTGCGTATCCACTTCATTCTGAACAAGAAAACCACATTACAATCTCAATGGCTATTCACTGTTAACATGGTTTTAGTCCATTAACAAGAATTACAAAATAGTTTTCCAGGAAGAAATAAATCCAGAGCTAAAAACGATCTGGAGAATGACATTGCTTTCCTTAAAACACTTGTTGAACAGTAAGCTAAAAACTGTGGTTTATAAACTAGAATGGTTGGTTTCCCACTTCTCACTGAACAGCAATAACTCTTTCAGCAACTTGGTGTTAGATGAAATTTTAATTCCCCCTGACTACTTTTACACATTTGTTCTACTCAGTTTGCAACACAAGCTGCAAGTAGCAGATCATGTTTTTTTTTTAAAAAAAATAATGTGTTACATTTTGTAAAAAAATATGATTGGTAGATAAATAAATAAACCAACCTAAGGATGTTTATTAACCACAAAATGGGACAGTTTTTTTCCTTCATGTCACTCCCTGGGCAAACTAGCTGAGTTATATCTATTACTGCTCTAAACCAGAGACTGGCAACTATCTTTTCACGAGATTTTGTGCATCATAGTATGGAATGCATGTCTATAGAAGGCAGCCACAATCATCCAAGAGAAAGATTGGAGCGGCTGCAACAAAGTAAAAAAAACAAAATTGGCAAAATCAAGCATGGCCAAGTGGTGACCTGCTTAATGACCGCCCATGACTTAGGACTCTTAATTCCGGATTCAGTTCCGGTCTTAACATCGAGGACTACTAATCTCTGCGTGGGAAAAACAATCTGGAATATTTACAGTTTGTTCTCTCTTCTTTCCGCCCTAACAGAATCCAACATGGCGAAGCCTTGATTTTGGCCTGATGCCTGACCGCCTTGATACGTCGGTATCCTGCTTTGTGGTGAGGATTTGGGGTGGCAAGAATGATACCTATCAGCTGCTGATTGAGTGGAAAGTCAATCTAGATGGACTCAAGTATTTGGGCCAGCAGGTAAAAAGAAAAGTTATGCTATTTCAACTTGGGCTGGCTGTTCAAGGGTATTTGCACACAAGTGTCTGTTGATGGAATAGCAAAGAATTGTTGCAAGATATAAGCGTCTCTGGAGATGCTCAATGATCCAGGCCATGATTGCCCCAAAGTTCCTTTAGAAAAGGCAACTGGACTTCCTCGTTTGTTTGTTTTTCCTCGTGAAAAATATTTTGTTTCTCATCCAAGAGACAAAGAAGAGTTGAAGAAGCTTCTTGGATGAGAAGCGAAACGTTTTCAAGGGGAAAAAAAAACCTTAAGGAAGCCCAGCTGCCTTTCGAAAAGTACCTTTGATGCAAGATATAATGTTAGCAGATGCTGTAATTTTGAAAATTTTGGTGGGATAATAGGAATACTTCTATATATTTACTAAAACACCTATTGTGTTTTATCTGCTTGTATATCATCAAAGTAGCCCAAACCGTGCATTACGCCACAGCAATATTTGAATCAAGATAACCTAAAATTCATTAATTTAAAAATCAAGGTGCCTAAAATTCATTGATTTAATTTTTTTTAAACGCATAAAAGAATCCAGGACTCATTAGTCCTGCGGAATTGAAATTTCCACGACGTTCAGGTCGGTTGTACGTGCAAAAATTGTGGCTATTGCAGCATCCCTGCAGTCCCATGATCATGATTTCAACACTGAAAGTCAGTGGGGAAGCCGGCAGGAAGTCAGATGTCACTCCCACTGCTTTGCCTGCCTGTGATCTTCCTGCTTATTTGTTTCAAGTAAACAAATAGTTAAGTGCACATTGACTGGTTCCTGAACTTCATTTGCCACTGCAGTTAATTTTCAGTCCATAATATATACTTTTCGTAGAGACTGTCCAGCATTAGGGTAAAAGGAATAAGATCAGTTTAATATGCAGTAGCCATTCTCGTCATATCAGAGTGGTGTGGTGGCCTAGAAGGGGAGCTCTCGCCTCACAATCGGGGAGGCTGTGAGTTCGATTCTAGGTAGAGGCAGATATTTCTCTCTCTCTGGGCGCATTGAGAATATATCTGCTGAATGTAACACTGCATTGGTGACAGGAAGGGCAACTGGCCAGTAAACCCTCAGCTCTATTCAATTGCCGAGACTGCACCCTGCAAGGGATTATGGGGTCCTCATATCAGACCACACTTTGAAAGGATGGGCCAGTGGACTACCGGGTTGTCTCATTAATCCCTCATTTTGAAAGTTGACACCTGCAGATGGAAGTTTATTCAATCTGCTTGTTCATTACCTAGGCAAATTAGTTAAAAAGTTCCTGATGGTTAAATGTTTACAGAGGTTCTCATTCATCCCAAGTCACGGTTGCTTTTCCAAACGGCACTAGACTTTCCTGTTTTCTGTTTCTTCCTTGAAAACATCTCACTTCTCGTCCAAGAAGTGAATTCCGTATGTCAATTTAGGCCTGCATCAGTAGACTATAAATACTGAAGTATTTATAACAAATGCCTTGTGAGGCTGGATTTTGCGGGGGGGTCGCCAGGGCCCCTGAAAGCTAAGGTCACGTGTGATTATGTGTTCGTTTTTTGAGCTCTCTTACAATGTTCATCGTGGCCCAGAGAATGAATCCACTCATGGGATCGAGTTTCAGCTTCTTCCTTTCCCCTCTATAGGGTCAGTGGTGAACCTGAATAACAGAAGGATGCCACAAAACAAACGATCCCTTCAAAGAATGCCACACTCTGGGTGCTAAAAGAACTAAAACAATGGCCTTAAAGTAAGCTGACTGAATCTGTGACACTGGTTTTACTTAACAGATACATGCTCGCAGCCCGAATGAAATCATTTTTGGGCTGAACGATGGCTATTATGGAGCCTTGTACGAAAGAAAGGTAAGCTTGCACCCGCTGCGTCCATAGCTTCTTAAAACCTTCAACCTGCATAGCACATTAGCTTTCCAGAATATTTCCCCCCCTGTTTTATTAAAAGTTGAATTAACTGTCCGGTGAAACATAAGAGAGAGCCAGTGGTTAAAAGGTGTTGGCTGGGAGACCAGGAGTTCTAGTCCCACTTCAGGCATGAAAGCCAGCTGGGTCCCTTTAGGTCAGCCTCACTGTCTTAACCCAACCCAACTCACAGGGTGGTTGTAAGATAATATATTTTGTTTCTTTATCCATTTTGCCCTCAAGGAATCCCAAGCAGAAAAAAATATGTTTTTTCCCAATTTTTTTGCCCTGTTATTTCCTCCATCCGCTTTTGCATTTTATTCCACAAATCGTCAGCTTTCCGACAGGTCCACCGCATGTGGTAGTATGTCCCTTGTTCATACCCACACCTCCCAACATTTCGGTGACCTGTTTTGCAATATTTTGGCCAATCCCGCTGGTGGCAAACGCCGCCTACCAACCCACAGGGTTGTTGTGGGAGGAGGAAAAGGAGTCTTCGGTATGTTTGGTACATTCATTGCCTTGAGGTATTTATAAAAAAAAATAAGGTGGGACAAAAAT
>JANHFP010006447.1:200655-215519 GCA_032468135.1 Calamaria suluensis
TGGGACCCCCAGGAGACCCTCTCTGTGGGTACGCACCGGTCTTTGAGGAGTCGGCAGTATGCGGTCCTGGAGATAACCTGGTCCAATGCCATGGGTCACTTTAAAAATCATCACCATGATCTTAAAACGAACCCGGTACCCCACTGGCAACCAATGCAGCTAAAAACTAAAACTAAAGTTACACTATTAAGTGACCCTACCAGTGTATATTGTATTTTCATTGATGTGAAAACATAATATGATTCATTGTTTAATAAATTTCACCTGTGTGTCTGTATGTGTGTTTGTGCATTTGCATCTGGGTGTGGGTGTGTATTTGGATTTTCTGATTCCCTTTGCTGCCATCTAGTTGGCATCTAGATTCTTGCAACCAGCTTCTTGTAGCTAGCACTGTTGTTGTTAAATCTGCGTAATTAAAAATGCATACTCTGAACTCGAAAGAACTTTTTTCTGAGTAAACATGTTTATGATCATATGGCACAACGAATTCAGTAAGACACTTCCCAGAAAACATGATAGAGATCAGGCTGTAAATAAATTAGGAAGCAACTTGCAAACAGGAAACTAAGCTTTAAGGTCTATAAAGATAAGAGGACAAAACCTTTATTATTACCAAAGATAATAATATGATTCATAGAAAATTATGTGTCAAAAGGGCACATATTTTTTTAACAGAAAGTAGTAGTATCGTTGGATACTGTGAGAACCAACGTTTTGGATATTTGTAAACTACTGTTTCTTTTATTTCTGAGGCTGACAGCCTCAATAAATTTATAGCTTCTGGTAGTTTTTAAAATAATTGGAATTCAGCCATTATAGTGAAGTTTATTGGTTATCACAGGGTTTAAATCAAAGGCAAGCAACTTTTTGAAGCTAAGAAGTTCCCAAAGGACCTCTGCAGTGCGGTGACATCACCTGAGGCAGTAGAGTGATCATTTCAGAGTCTGGTTTTCATGTTTTTAAATGAGTAAAGCCTACTGGAGGTTTAGCACATTTTTGCATTTGATTTCCCACCCCAAATCATTTCAGCAAGAGAAACTTGGATGCTTGTAAAGAAAGGAGAAGGGCTCTGCGAATGCGTGGAGCATCAGTGGCGGGTTGCTCCCGGTTCAATCTGGTTCTATAGAACCGGTAGTAAAACCGGACGGAGGCTCTGCCCACCCACCCCGAGGTCATCATTGGTGAACTGAGCATGTGCAGAAGCACACACACAAGAGTGAAGCAAGCGCACACGTGCACTCCTGTTGCGAACCAGTAGTTAAAGTAAGTGGAACCCAGCCCTGGTGAGCATCCATAGTAAGTTATGTCTGATCTCTATTTCTACCAAGATCCTGAAGAGATTGAAAAAGAAGAACAGGCTGCAGCTGATAAGGAAGTTACCAAGGAGGAGTTCCAGGATGAATGGACAGCAACTGCCCCTGAATTCACTGCACCTCCACAACTGGACGTGATTGATTGGTCTGAAAGGCTACAAGTGCCTTCTGTCCCAATACCCCACTGAGGACTGGAGTTCACAGACTGCCACTGAAGACTGGTCTGCAGCGCCCACAGCTCAGGCTACTGAGTGGGTTGGTACTACCACAGAATGGTCCTGATTAAGCAACAGCAACTCAAGAATTACAATTGAAGAATGAAATATCTTCCTTGTTAACTAAAAAGAAAGAAACGAAAGAAGGAATATTATGAATATGGATTTTCCAGCCTGCTCTAAATCCTGCTCTAAATATAATGTTTTGAACTTAGTTTGGGAGACAGAGGTAAAAACGAAAAAAAGAAAATGTTCTTCTTAAAGAAGAAAATATTGATAATATAGAGGGCATCGGTAGAACCAAAATGGAGCCAATTTCTATTGTTTAACTTAGTTACTCACCATGCCAAAGAAAATAATGTTTTAACAATGCAAATTAAAGTTGTGGCAGATAAACATTACAAAAGTTTTGGCTAAGGTCAAGTGTGGCAGTGAAGTGTTTAGGGCATGATTTCTAGGGGGAAAACTCTGTGTCCCTTTAGCCTTGATGATGTAAGCAATAAGCACATGCATATTTAGTTTATGGTTAATCCATGTCTCAATATAGGGGTCACCTTCGAAAGATAGGGAAAAAGCTGCAATCAAACAAATGGGACTTGAGTTTAATACAAGAAACTTTTTTGAGGGAAAAAACCTCATAGCAATAGCCCTTAGACTTTATACCTGGTATAAAGTATTTCTGCATTCATGCATTGACCCCTAGGTACTTTTGAATAAAATACAACATGGATACAGATGGTTTTTGTATGCTTTTTAAGAAGCAGAACTTGGGTACCCTTCTCCAATGCTATTTTTCCTTTTTTTCTTTTTTTCAAAAGAATTTTACTAATTTTCAAAGGATGGGAAAGGGGAAAAGGGGAAAGGGGAAGGGTACATTTCCATACTTAAGCAAACAAACCATTATCTGGGTCTTCATAATATACTGCACTAATGTATAATATTAAACTACCTTATAATCTTTAATATTATGGTATTCATTAAAAATGTTTAAAATATTCATATTATCTTCACTGTTCTTTCTCTTAATACATTATTAACCATCCGTGTATTTTTTCCATGTTCTAAAACATAATACTTCCTCCTTTTCTTTGTTTCTACTATTGCCTTGTCCATTTCTACTTCTTTTACATTTTTTCTTAATTATAGTCTTATATAATAGTAATAACTAAATAATAAAATGCTATTTTTTCAATACTACTTCTAATACTACTTTTCCTTTGTCCAGAAGAATTTATTAGTGTTTCTTAGGGTAGGGAAAAAAGGTAAGAGGATAGGGAAACATTTTCAAAACAGTTACTAAAATGCTTTCAAGTTTCTAGTTATCTAGTTACTATTTTCAACTCCTAATACTACTTTTCAATACATGATATTGACTGAAACCTATGTCAGTTAAAGTTAAAAGAGTAATATGATCTAATATCTTTGCAAGTGATGTTAAAAATGTATTTTGAAATGGCAACTTCAACAAACAGGCATTCCAGATAGCGGTTTAGGCATTGGGAAAGGAGAGAAGCAACATGGTGACCTTATAGCAGAATGGAAGTTCCATTCTGGATATACAAGCAGCATCAACAAACGCTC
Source organism: Calamaria suluensis (assembly GCA_032468135.1). Lineage (NCBI taxonomy): Eukaryota > Metazoa > Chordata > Lepidosauria > Squamata > Calamariidae > Calamaria > Calamaria suluensis. The sequence continues at coordinate 203,765 of JANHFP010006447.1, forward strand.
AAAATGAGTTGGGCTTCAATCACACTTCCATAATGTCTACCTTAACTTTTTTTTCCTTCCTCCCCCCCTTCAAATAATACTAAACATGATATAACTTTGAAGATCAAATATTTCCTGTGAGATATTCTAGGATAAAAATAAATCCAAGGAAGTTCCTTTTGAAAATCAGTAGCTTTTTTTTCTGCTGGGATAATTCCCCTTGCAAGGGCATTAAAAAGTGGATGATAAACAATCTGAAATATCAATAGAAGAGAATATTTGAAGCTCAGGGTTGAAATGTGGTGCCCTTGGTGCCCTCTGAGCCGGGTTGCTCTCTTGAAGATGTTTCATTACCGAACCAGGTAACGTCATCACAGCACCAAAGATCCTTCATTCAGAACTCTGCCAAATAAAAGAAGGCAAAAAATATTTGTCCATCCCTGCTGTTGTACCTTTTCTGAGATTAGCCTTCCCACTGTTTGCTTATTTACACTTCTGGATGAACTAACTTCACTGCGTTTACAAGAACTGCAGCATATACAGACAGTTTGAGGTTTACTAAGCAACAGTATTGGATCATAGGAACAGTACTGTACTGGAACAGTACAGATCAACACCCCTGCTGGTCTCAGAGAAAAGACCCTTGAGACAGAGGAAAGAATCTGCAAGGTTTTCTGTCCAATTGACTCAGTGTAGAAAGCCTTGACTTGTTTGTTTTGGAAAGGAAGCAATGAAAAATTCATGACAAATGCATTCTGCTTTAAAGACACGGAAGGCTTCAGGGCACAACTTGGAGTCAAAGGATGTCATGACTTAAATAAACATTTTAAAGAACTCTTTGCTCCCCCTCCAATTTCCCTATGTTTTGTCATCATCATCATCATCATCATCATCATCATCATCATCATCATCATCATCATCATCATCACATCTACTTGCTCTTCTAGTTCTTTTTTTAATCAAATAAAATTATTCCTTGAGAATTTTCTTTTCTCACACTTCTTCAGTTGTTAGAAAGTTGAGAGCTGTCAACAGCTGAAAATGTTTGCTTCTTAATGTCAAGTTCCATAAAAGTAGATCTGCTCTCAAAGTGGAAAGCACCCACCCACCTTCATCAGTAACACTTGAGTATTTCTAGATGTACACTTTTAAGAGACCATATCACCCATCTCCACAGTTACATAACCACCATAATGCTTTGGGATTGAATTGTTTGTTTTCAAATCTATAATGCTTGAAGGAATTTGACAATCAGAACTTGCTGTTTCTAACTAATAAATTTAACCCAGAACATTCTCCACTGGTCAGGACTCACCTGCTGGCCAATAAGAAATGCTTCATTCCACTTTCCTGTTTCATATCAAAACAGGAATTTGGCACACTCAAGATGATAACAATGTGCCATGCTATGTAAGCTGCTGTATTTGATTTCTTCTATCTGTTCAGCTACCAAGTGGCAAGAATGAAAGTTAGGAGGCAGGACAAGTTGGGCATCCTATTCAATGTCTACTGAGACTTCTCTGTGCAGCATAAAGCACTGTAGCATTGTTACTCCTGACATAATGCTCATAATTGCAAAAAGATTACACAGGCTGATTACAAATAATGGCACGACAAAGGAGCAACGATGATACATTGGAATATCGGCTAGTAATACTTGTCTGCATGCAAGAGCTGATCGGACCACAAAACAAAGTAACAAAAAATAAGGATGTGAAAGTGCTCTGGGTCTTTAGAATTCAAATAGACAAGCATAATAACCCGGACTTAACAATCATTGATAAGAAAGATGGGGGGGGAGTCTGGATAGTGGACACTGCAATACCTGGAGATGGCAGAATAAAAGACAAAGAACTGGGGAAAATCACAGAATAACAGGACCTGCAAATAGAGGTGGAATGACTGTGGTAAAAGGAAGCAAAAATAGTACCAGTAGTAATGGGCAGTTTTGCTCCAATTCCAAAATATCTGAAATACCACTTGATCTCCATCAGCATTGACAAAGGATCACATGGTTAGAATGTTGAAAGCCCAGATTTGAAGCCTAAGTGCTGCTGTCATTTGCTATAGTCCCCACCAACCTACCAGTTCAAAAGCTTGCAAATAGGTAGGCACTACTTTTGAGGGATCATTAAGGGGGATATGAAGAGAGGACGCAACTGGACACCTCTTTTCACTACAGAAGTGCTTTGGCACCTCCAACATAGAAGTAGCAGTAATGGCATTGACAAAATCACCACCAGTCAATTGCAAAAGGCAGCTGTACTTGAAATAGCTTGTATCCTGTGACAACACTTTTAACACCATGAAACAGCAACCTATCTCGTCTTCAGAAGGACTCGATACGTGACAAAAATGCCGATATCTGATCTAAACATCTGGCTGACTGTGACCACCACCAATAACAACAGCAACATTAGCACCAAAATTATTGGCCCAGGCAAAGGCCCATTTAGGATTGAGCAATCACATCATTGTCATAAACTCTCAGTAATCCTCCTAATAGATAAATGCATCATAATCGGGTACAACTTTCATTCAATAATTTCACACAAATCTCTGTCCAATACCTGCTGCGATGTTAATAAGCAAGTACATTCACTCAATACTAAAGTTCAGAATTCTTGTCAGCTGGCTCTGATCTTGCTGCTGAGCAGAATGACAGAACCAGTAAATGTGTATCTTCATATGTCATAAATCAACCAGCAGTTTGGCAAATGATGCATAAATTGCTGCTAGCAATCACATGAGAAAGACTAAATAGTATACAGTTTTAATAGCATGGATCAGTGCAATGTTACAAAGTTTTCAGAATTTTAGCTCTTTATTAAGCAGTTTCTTATGCTTCTTTGCACTTCCTCTTCCAAGGTACTTAGCCAAACAAGTTTTTATGAACAATTAAGAACTTATTGTTCAACTGAGGTTTTTGCAGAGAATGAATCAATTACCACTAAAGAAAAAATGCATTGGTTTTTGCTATTGTTGGTATGTTAAAGAAGCAACATTCTTTGTAATAGCAGAAATATTTACAGATTTACTTCCTTAATATTTGAATTAAGGAAGTAAATCTGTAACAGGAAAATGGCTACTGGGTACTGCATATTTTGTTACTAGCTAAATTGCTGAGTTGTTTTCAAGCCTACATCAGGGGTGAAATCCAGCAGGTTCTGACAGGTTCTGAAAAACCAGTAGCTGAAATTTTGAGTAGTTTGGAGAATGCAAATACCACCTCTGGCTGGTCCAAGAGTGAGGTAGGAATGGAAATTTTGCAATATTCTTCCCCCAGGAGTGAGGAGGGAATGGGGATTTTGCAGTATCCTTCCCCTGCCATGCCCACCAAGCCACACCCAAAGATTAGAGCGATTTACATTGAATTTGAATCTATTGATAGCCCTTGTGATGTTGTGGTTGAAATTAAAATACTCATTTACAGGTAGAGGTTTTGGTAAATAATCTTATGAACTAAGCATAGATCAGAACATAGATAGCATAGTTCAAGGCTGTACAGACCTAAATTTCAAGCCTGGTGTCGTAGGGAATTCTATTTCAAGTAGAGGATTTGGGTACTCTTCTAGTAAAATATCTCTGGACCTTCTCTATTATAGTGATGTCTGAAATACAGTGTGGGTTCCAGACAGGTGAACAGTATTCCAATATAGGTCTGGCAAAGATATGTCTTAGTCTGAAGTTTAACATTATCAGAGAGAAAACCTGGTAAGATATGTAGGGGAAAGGGGGCAAAAGGAAGAAAAGCATTGCCTTCCAACTTCAACTTAGAATAAAACAATATTACAGCTTCAACTTTTTACTTTTACGTACTTAACATGTACTAGCTATTTCTATAACAACAAACTTACCAAATCAGCAAAACCCAAAGTCAAAATGTTTCATTTTTCTCAGCCTCAGACCCAAAATCCAGAAGCAGTTCCCAAGTAGAAACAAAGTTGGAAGCAAAGCTTATATTTTCTTTCATTAGAGCAGTTCATTTAACCATCTCTGTGAGTTCTATCAGTTTTTTCCAGCATCCATCAATTGTGAGAATTAAAGTACCATTCCATTTTTGTCATTAAGCATTTTTGCTGCTGTCAACATATAAAACAGCAAGGTTCCAGGGTTTTTTTTTCCAAGTTCTTTGTCTATCCAACCTAAAAGAAAAGCCTTTGGCTTAATTTTCATATTCACTTTAAGAATCTTCTGTATTAAAATATGAATCTTACCCCAGTATTTCTTTGCTTTGTCACAAGCAAATCAAACCTCACAATTGAAGAGGTATTATCATATTGGTAACAAGGAAAAACAGGAAGGTTTTAGCAGAATAACAGACTTGGAAGGGACCTTGGAGGTCACTAGTGCAACTTCCCACTCAAGTAGAAGACCCTATATCATTTCAGACAAGTGGCTTTCCAGTCTGTTTTTAAAAACCTCCAGTGACGGGGCATCCACAACTTCTAAAGGCAAGCCATCCCACTGGTTGGTTGTTCACACTGTTAGGAAATTTCTTGCTAGTTCTAGGTTGCTCTTCTCATTGATTAGTTTCCATCAGTAGTGGGTTTCAAAACTTATTACTACTGGTTCTGTGGGTGTGGCTTGGTGGGCGCGGCAGAGGAAGGATACTGTAAAATCTCCACTCCCACCCCACTCCAAGGGAAGGTTACTGCAACATCCCCATTTCCTTCCAATCAGCTGGGAATTGGGAGGCAGAGAATAGATAGCGGCGGGGCCAGTCAGAATTTTTACTACCGGTTCCTCTACCAGTTCTCCAGAACTGGTCAGAACCTGCTGAAACCCACCTCTCATTTCCATCCATTGTTTCTTGTCTTACCTTCTGATGCTTTGGAAAATAGGTTGACCCTCTTCTTTGTGGCAGCTCCTCAAATTTTGGAACACTGCTATCATGTCACCCTAGTCCTTCTTAAGACTAGGCAATCCCAATTCCTGCAGTGATCCATAATCATCTTTGTTGCTCTCTTCTATATTCTTTTCAGAGTCTCTACATTTTTTTTATAATATGGTGGCCAAATCTGGATGTGGTATTCCAAATGTGGTCTTTATTAAGGCCTTATAAAGGACTACTAGTACTTCACATAATCTTGATTCTATCCCTCTATTAATGCAACCTATATTGATTTGGGTGACACAGTGGCTCAGTGGCTAAGATGCTGGCCTTGTCAATCTAAAGGTTGGCAGTTCAGCAGTTTAAACCCCTAGTGTCGCGTAACAGGGTGAGCTCCCGTTACTTCTCCCAGCTTCTGCCAACCTAGCAGTTTGAAATCACATAAAAACGCAAGTAGAAAAATAGGGAGGAAATGGTGGGAAAGTAACAGTGTTCCATGTGCCTTTGGCATTTTGTCTTGCTGACAATATGACCACAAAGACATCTTCGGACAGTGCTGGCTCTTCGGCTTTAAAATGGAGATGAACAGTGGCCCCTAGAATTGGGAACAACTAGCACATATGTGTGATGGGAACTTTTATCTTTACCTATATTGATTTGGCTTTTTTGGTTGCTGTCACACACTGCTGGTTCATATTTAACTGATTTTCTACTAGGACTCCAAGATCCTGCTCATAGTTACAGCTTTTGAGCCAGGCTTTCCTTAATACGTATCTGTGCATTTGATTTTTTTTTACCTGAGTGTAAAATCTTACTTTTCTCTCCATTACATTGCATTTTGCTAGATAGGGCCCAGTCAGTGTTCAAGTCTGTTGGGGTCCATCTGGATCTTGAGCTTGTCTTTTGTAGTGTTGACTATTCCTGCCAGTTTAGTGTTTTCTGCAAATCTGATGAGTTCTCCTTCTATTCCCTCATCTAAATCATTTATGAAGATGTTGAAGAATACTGGTTCTAAAATGGAACCTTGGGATACTCCACTGCTTCCTTCCTTTCATATAGAAATAGTTCCATTGAGGACTGCACCTTGAGTGCAATTTGCCAGCCAGTTACAAGTCCATCTGGTGGTGATGCTCATTATCTCACATTTTTTAATCTTACCAAGAGGTAGTGAATATGGTCTGCTTTGTCAAATGCCTTCCTGAAATCCAAGTATACTATATCCACTGCATTTTGCTGGTCCACTTATTTAGTCAATTTGTGAAATAATGAAATAAGATTTTTTTTGGCATGATCTGTTTTTGAGAAACCTATGTTGGCTTCTGGTTATAATTTTGCTTGCTTCTGGGTATTTGCAGATCTGCTGCTTGACTATCTTTTCCAGGCTCTTCCCAGGTATTGGTGTGATGCTGATTGGTTTGTGGTTTCCTGGATTTTCAGGAAACGAAAACAGGCTTTTTCCTGTTTTGAAGATGGGAGCCATATCAGCTCTTCAGTCCTCTGGTAGTTCCCTGGTGCTCCAGGATCATTTAAAGAGATCAAATTTGTTCAAATCAAATCAAGTTCTGAGATCAAATTTGCCAATTCTTTCAGATCTCTGGGATGAAATCCATCAGGTTCCAATGAAGATGAAAACAAGTGTTTTCAAATGTTTTCATCTTCACTTTCCACCTAGTAATCATACTTTGTCTAATTTAACTCTACATCTGCACATTGTGTCTATCTCACAAAATTGCTATAAAGATGAAGATTATGAAATGATTTGAATGTTTTATGTTGTATAATAACACACAGTGATAATGTTACTAGGCAAGATGGCTCATCAAAAGCTTGAAGTGCAAAACAAATCAAGAGAATGTTTATAACGTCCTAAAACCTATAAATGTGAACGACTAAATGGAATTAATATAAAATACTGTTTATAAAAGAAAGAAATGTTAACAAATTAAGCTTTCAAGTATTCATCTTTACCACAGGAAATTAGTAGATAAATATTCTGACTACATTCTTTCAGGTAGTTAAACTAACAAAACAATCAGAAAGTAAAATATTAAAAGAGGATGCATTAACATGTAAATCCATTAGTAAATTAAACAGGACTTGGGCTATTCATTTCAAGCAATGTACATGATAGAACATTTAAAAATGTCTGTGAAAAGAAGCTTCAGACCTACATTAAAGAACTAAAAATAATAAATTCACTTTTTTTCTTTCTTAAATGTCAGCAGGGGTCATCCAATGAATTACAGATCTGTATTTATTACTTCAGTGCTGAGACAAAACTTAATTAGATGTATAAAACATCTTGACATTTATTATATGTTATGAGCAAATCAATAAAGAAAATGTATGTGATATAGAGAAAAAAGTACCATAAGGCTTCATTACTGTGTTCAAAGAAGTGATTGGGATGAGGCAATAAAATAATTTAATATAAATAAATAATAATAATAATAACAATAAAAATATTTATAAATCCTTGTCCAATCTTGGGAAGTTAAGATATGCCAGAAAGCTTCAGTTTTATGTTGCTATGAATGGCTGAGAAAATTTTATTTTTCAGAAAATAATGCACACTTTCCAAATGAGTGGTGCAGAAATTCTTTGTTTGAAATCCATATGTTAGAGAATGAAATTGGAATATCCGACTCCTAGCTGTTTCAGTCTATATTATACAGTAAGTTGGGAATCTTTTACATACTGTTTTGAAGAGAAATAACTCTTAAGAAAAGCTGAGCTTTACTATTGAACCACCAGCAACTTTAGGTGAAGTGTGAATGACTAAATCTACAAAACTTTCCACTGGATCCACTTTCTTTGTTAAAATCATTTCAATTTAGAACAGTGCAGTGTCCCTCCACAATTTTTTTATTTATTATGCACCTAGAGTGCTAGCCAGATCCCTGGTTCCGTCTGTAAAAATACATATGTCAGGATAAACAATTAAACAGCATATGCGTAACAAGAGTATGTAACAAGCAGAAATCATTTTGATTAACAAACGTTTATCCCAAATAAACACATGAGTGAGATTCAAAGAACTTTTGGGATTCTCCTTTTGGCTGTTTTTGAAGGCAGATTTATTGTGCTTATCTTGAAATTCATCCCAAACTGACATCTAATAGAAGCTATGTTACGGTAAAATATGAACACTGTAGGCCCTCTTAAGGCATGCTTACATAGCTGTTATTTTCTAGTGATGGAACTTCTTCCTGAACTGTGACTTCCATCCAAATTTTGGCACTCACTGGGGTTTAAAGTTCTTAGGATTATAATCAATTTGTCCCAAGCTGACAACTATGGCATTGCCGTGTCCCAAAGGTGCTTTTTCAAAAGGTAGGGAAGTACATATTTTGGACAGAGTGGACCAAAAGTTTGATCCTTTCATTTGGTTTGAAAGATGTGTCAAAAAGGCTATCTATGTTTGAATTGAGTAGTCAGTTAAAATTCTTTTAAAATATTTCTTTTGTTCTTCTTGGAATATCATAATGTTGGCCATCCCAGTGGGTCCATTGCCTTGATGGACTCTTGCCAGCTAAAACATCACAGAGAAAGGACAGTGTAATTGAAATGCAAAACAAACTGCAAAATTTAGGGGTCTTTTTCCATACTTTGTTCATTCACATCTACATCAGCACGAATGGAATCCATAATAAAACCCAATGTCACTTTGTTGTCATTTGCCACAGTTCTCTTCCATCCTCACGGACATCAATGTGAAATATGTATCCATACATCTCTAGTATCCTGCCCATTTTGGAACTTTGTCTCTGCACTCTATTGCCATATTTAATTCTGAAGAAAGCAGAAAGCACAGAGACACCTTCTGTAATCTGAGAAAGTGTGCCTAACCCATGAGCTCACTTGTTAAATTTTTTTCAGTAGCCCCCAATTTAACACTGACACAAAAGTTTGTTTGCATCTCCTGATTCTTAAAGACAGCAGCCATCCCACACTGGGATATTATTTGAGATCAAGGTACTCTCCAGGGAAATGCAATTGCTTACTCCCCTTTCTGAGAAGCTATGGGAATTCAGTACATGATACCAAAACCTTTTATTAAAGTTCAAAAACAGATAACAGTGAATAGGGTCATCAGTTTTTCATTTAAATCAGATGGCAGACTAAATGAATCTGGAAAACATTGCAGTATATATTTGTAATATATTTCCAGAGGGAACATGTGACTTGCATGACACATTTGTGTAGGTTGCATATAAAAATAGATTGTTTGCCATGAGCTGCACTCACTGATGTAAAAGAGCAGGCAGTTGAGATCAGACAAATTGCTCACTTCATCTGATATTTCTGGAACTGCAGCAAATCCTCAAGTCATCAATGACTTTTAGATTAGCCACTAGATCCCGATCTAATCAAAGGTATAAATCCTACTCAAATCATATACAAAACAAGAGTTACTTTTATGGAGGTTAAAGGACATTGATTCTAAACGGTGTTGTGGAATCTTGCTCTTTGATTTTTCCTGTAATTGGAAAGAGTGGAATTTTGTTATGTGGTTGTATTTTATTCTACAGCTCTAGTTAGTTGCACAGCATATGTCCCCATTCCCTTTTTTATTACTGACAGGGCAAAGTAAGAGTCAGCCACATTCTCCAGGTCCAAGAGGACTGCTTATTTTTCTGCCCTTGATAAATCACACTCTGGAAATTTAGATGTGAATTCCTAAACAAAATAGACATTCTTGAAAATAAGAAAGGCTTCTAAATCTAATGGGGGACATAATGGACTCTTTAAAAGGAGCCACACAATTTGCTGACATCAGCAAAAAGAATAGTCGCCAAATAAAAAGGATGGGTACCTCAAAAATGCAAACAAGAGGATATTTTGGTATGTTCTCTTCTGTGTGGTAACCATTCATACCTTTCCTAAATTGTCTTTGGAGAACCCTTTGGAACAGTATTGAACTCTGTTCGCGAACAGGAAATTGAATGTTTTAGAGTACTTGACTTACAGTACTGTTAAAAGACTTCTGTGCTTTGCATCTAGAAAACAGGAAGCTGTTCGTGGAATTTCAGATGCACCAGCAACAAAGCTCCTCCTGAATGGACAGGCTGTTGAATGTCAATTTCCAAAGCTGGAGAATAATTCCTCTCCTTACAAATACAGCCAGGCAATGTGAGCTTGAGAAAAGCCTTCTTGTATATAAAAGTCATGGTGGCACAGTGGTTGGAATGCAGGCAAATTCTGCCCATAGCCAGGAGTTTGATCCTGACTGGCTCAAGGTTGACTCAGCCTTCTATCCTTCTGAGGTCAGTAAAATAAGGATCCAGATTGTTGGGGACATTTTGTTGCATTCAGCTCTCAAAGAATAACCATTATGCACACATATAAACCATAAACACACACATATATGACACAAAGTAACATCACACTCAGAATTTGAATATGTACATATACAAGGCGGGGGAGAATTCCTGCGAGTTTACAAGACAGATGGAATAAGGAACAAAGCTGTTACAGAATCTAGAGGTCCTGCTATAGATACTTCAAAATCTCTTCCCAGAGGAGCGCAACAGACACAGAACATGAAGTGGGTTTGTGGGATCTCTAACGATACTTCAATCTCTAAGCACATAGTGCTTACAAGCAGTATCCTGAATAGCAGGAAGCGAGTTTCCTATAATCATCTCAGCTGTCCTTACCACTCTCTGTATGGACTTTCTATCTGAGGCACTGCTACCGGCAAACAAAACAGTGATGCAGTTTGTTAAAACACTTTCAATTATGCCAGATGGCAAGCACTCAAGCCATGATCTTGTGACTACAGAAAGGCTGCAACAGCCACAAGTTTGAGGGTCAATCAGAACACCCCTTTTTCAGCACTGTTGTAACTTTGAATAATCACCGATCACGTAGTCAGTAAGAGAGAACTACCTGTATTAGGATGGTGTGACTGGCTTCAAATCATAACTAGTCTGCATAAACAAGAAGACTGAGAACAGCTATCAAATGATAGAAAAAGGATTGTCTAAAGGGATACAGGAAAAATGGGATTGCAGGAATGGCATTCAGTGGTGATTGGCAATTTGGCAATTGAAGATACAATAGCCTTTGGTTGCTGTCCAGATAATATCTTTCATCACTCACGTTAATTAAAGTAGTAGAGAAAATACAAAAATGCTCTTCCTGGGTTTCCTTCCAATGAAACTTTGTTTTCATGGACAACATAATCAGATAACAGCATAAGCACCGGTTTTAAGACAGTCCACATGAAAATGTCCATCTGTCAAGTTTCCCTACTCCAGAAAAAAAGTTAATCATATCGATGTTCATCTGTAATTAAATTAAATACAGTTAACATTCCTTTGCATTCAATGAAACTGTACAGCTTTATATAGCCTTGATCTTTCTGAACATTGTGTCTTGTTGCAAGGAAAGACACTTTGGTGCCATGAGACATTTTGGTTCCTGTCAGCAATAGTCTGCACAGTTTGATGAACATATAATACAAAATCAATAGATGGCATTATTTGTCTACTTCATACCAATATGGGTGCAATTGCTCATAGAATCTCTTTTTATTATCCAACTTTAGAGCAGCTGATTACAACTCTAATGCAAGCTATAATGAAACAAAATGCTTAGATCCAAAGCTTTCCTTCCAAGATTGGAAAGTTTGTTTGCCCACAAATAGCCACTTTCAGCTGAGCAGCCCATCCAATCCAAAACCATATGGAATGTCTGACACATTAAAAATGAAAAAAAAGTCATCATATCCGTACGGAGTAAATCAAGGCCGCAAACCTATTCCTTGATATATGAAGGAATAAAAATGTGCAAACAAAGTATAGTCCAAATCTACAGCAGAGAACCAAAGTTCCAAACTCCTGGTTTGTTTGTTTGTTTATCGATTACATATTAGGTAATATATATAAGTATAAGCATGAATTGGATATAAAATGAATACAAATAAAGAGAACATTA
>JANHFP010006447.1:256282-271875 GCA_032468135.1 Calamaria suluensis
ACCACCTTTGGTGGGAAGGTAACAGTGTTCCATGCACCTTTGGTGTTTAGTCATGCCGGCCACATAACCACGGAGACGTCTTCGGACAGCGCTGGCTCTTACACAGGAAAGATTCGAATGCGCCAAGACCTGCATACTTATACCCGTGAAAATCTACGAAACAAATATATATAAATTATATATATATAAGTCTGAACTGTTTGAGTCTAATCTTTTTAGGGTTGAAGTGGCTAGTGCAGACATCAATTCAATGTGTGGCAGCTGTGAAGAAAGCAAATTGCATGCAGGGATCATTAGGAAAAGATCTGAAAGTAAAATTTAATGTGCTCGTGCAAAGTTATAATGTCTGCATCTGGAGTATTATATATAGTTTTGATTGCTACACTTGGCAGAGATTGTAATGGAGGTGGAAAAAGTAAAAAGGAGAAATATTCAGAGATTTAGACGCCTTCCTTATAGGGAACCACCTTCCTTCCTGTAGTCTGATTCCCAAACTATGTTCTGTGACAGCCCAGGGTAAAAATTTTGTGATGTCCTTTTGCAGTATCCTCTAACTTTTTAATACTAAGTGTGCTGTGAACTAAGAAAATGATTGGACAGTTACAGTCAACATATATGAACTCATGCATAGCACTGGGCGGTTACAGTCAACATGTATGAACTCATGCATAGCACAAATAAAATAGTCAAGAATTTTCTTTGCCTCTTCAAGACTGAAAGATACTGCTTAGTCAGGAGCCAGCTACCTACAAATACTGTAAGAAACAATGAAGAAGTGTGACTTTATTTTTTGCCTGCAACCACTCCAAAGACACCTGGTTAGCCATTGTTAGAAGTGAAATTTGGGATGAGCTGTGACCTAATCCAGCATGGCTGTTGTCATTCTCTGTATGTATGCAGCTTTGTTCTTTCAGCCTGTTAAGTTGAGGATCCTGGTGGTCTTCTAGGTAGGAAGAATCTACCCAGTTGATGTTTATTTCTTTTATGATGGGTGTTTCCTAGTGAATCTGATTGCCTTGCTTTATTTGGCAAAATGAATCAGCATTTACTTGATTTACAGACATTCTATGATGGTTATGCAGATATTATTCATATTTTACACAGGTGAAGAGGCAAATGGCTGTTTACAAATCTTGGTTAATGATATATACTTACTTGCGAAGAAAGCTGCTAACATTACAAACAAGCTTCTTCCTGCCAGTTACCAGGATTCCTAAGAGTAGGTGCTAGTAATTTCCAGTGCATGCATGTCCAAGGACTGGCAGCATCCGGCAATTTGCAATTTTGAAGAGCCAAGAACGGTCTCTTCTGTTTACTAAATCTAGTAATGTTGTTTCAGTATATTATGTTACATGTTTCCATTACACAATTGATTGTATTACTGAATTCAGCTAACCTTTTAGTGCCATGGAACCTTTTGACATTTAGAATCTTTGGATTGGAAGGATGATTTCCAAAACTGTTTATATGTCACTCTCAAGTGAATGAATTTTCCATATAGATTTATTTCATTTTCCGCTAGCCAATGAGATGCTTCAGTTGCACTCGTAATTGTGTTCTCGCTGCACAATCCCACTGCTCTAGCTGCTAAATTTAAATATCTGAACAATTTCCAATTGACAAAAGTCCCATTAATTTCAGTGGGAATTAAGCACATCCATCTTATCTTTCCTATTCAGCAAATAAAAACAAAAAATATCTGATTGAAACTCTGACAACCAATAAAGTTTCTTCTGGGCCAGTCATCAAAATTCTTGAATGTTGGTACTAAAGCACCAATAATTTCTTTTCAATTTTGGATAAGTTTAATAAATTGATGCTGATTCTCCCAAACTTGATTTTGGGTACAAAAGACATATGTCTAAGCCTAGGTACCATAACCTTTTTCAATGACTGATTCAGAAAATGAAATTGACAGATGTTGATTCATGCTCTTATCTATTAACTGTCACACTGCAAACAGAGAATGCCAAAATCTTTTCTAGCGTGATTTGATTCTTGTAGTAATATAGTCATCATTATCAGAATTAACTGCTGATTTACCTTTAGTGATTTTATATAATTTGTATGTGTAGCTCTTTCTTTAGTTTAATGTTCTGTACATTTATAATAAGTTTAATTCTTTTAGCTACTATTGCTAGAATTGATGAGACAGTGTTAAGGCATGTTCCATGTATATAGCAATAGCCCTTAGACTTATATATACACAATGCTTTACAGCCCTCTCTCTAAATGATTTACAGGGTCGGCATATTACCCTCAACAATCTGGGTCCTCATTTTACTAACCTCAGAAGGGTAGAAGGCTGAGTCTACTTTGAGCCATTGAGATTCGAATTGTCGAACTGCTGGCAGCCAGCAGTCAGCAGAAATAGACTGTAATACTGCATTCTAACCACTGTGCCACCACACCTTAATATATAATGATTCAGCTAAGTGTACCTTCTGTAAATGGAGATCTTAATGGGAACATGATATTGTGACTGATTTGTAGTTGTACGGGCTCGAAAAAGATATTTAGGTATTGTCTGAATGGATTTGTTAAAATTTTGCATTCTTATAATTTTTCTGAAAAAATTAATTTACTTGATTTTAAAAAGATTCTTTAATTGAAACTGTTTATTGTTTCAATTTAATACTATTCATATTGAGTAATATTACAGGGTATAGTAATAGCCATTATTTTATCGTAAGACCCTTCAGTGCTCCAAGAATCACTATTAGATCACTGAACATATCTCTTCTTTTCATATTAAGATACAGAACCAGTGAGATAAGCTTAACTGATATTTTCTATTTAGCCTACCTGTCTTGCTATTAGCAGATAAAAGAGCAGTATCATTTTTCTGTTTTGAAAAACATCCGCCTAATAAAAGCTGAAACTACTATGTAATTTAATAATTTTTAAATATAGCTAGTGATATGGGTTTTCTGAAAATAAAATCATTAACCCAAATGGCTTGAAATTTGATTTAACATGCTTGATTTGCACTTAGTTTTTAAAGTATTGTTTTATCTACCTACTTGTGGTTGCCAATAGAAAAAAATGCAGCAGACAGAAATAGTTGAAGAGAAATCAATTTTCAGTTAATGACCCCCAGTGATTTGCATAACACTTATAACCTGAGATTGCCACAATTGCTGTCGCTAAGCATCATGCGATGTTGCCATGACCTACTAAACACACAAGGCCTGCCCACCCTCGTACAGACTTGTGTGAGCCCCCACACCCCGTTTTGGGCCTAGGAGGCCTCCCTGAAGCCTCCGGTAGGCCCATTTTCCACCCTTCACAGGCTTTGGCAGTTTCCTAGAGCTTCGAGGAGGGCAAAAATGTTCTCCCCTGCCCTCGGAAGGCCCTCCAGAGGCAGGAAATGGCCTATTTCCAGACTTCTGGTAGGCCCATTTTTCGCCCTGCACAAACCCTGTACTTACCTGGCATCCAAAATGGCTCCTGGGAGGAGAGGGATGGCATGGACATGCATGCCCATCTACCACATGTACAGCAGAGACTTGAAAATCAGCTGTCCATTGGGAGGCATGTACCAATGTACAGTGGAGCTCAGCTAGGGCGACGGCTCGCGTCCCTGCAGAAATGGCTCCTTGTGACCTGTGTGTCATAGGTTTGCCATCACAGACCTATATTGTATGTCACAATTTTATTTAATCCTGACAATGTCAATTACCCAAAGCATTTAAAACAATACCCAAGCATCTATGAGATATTATCTTTCTTGAAATGCAGTTGCAGAAGTGGCAAAAGTATTAGAAACTGGAATTTAGTGAATGTGTGAATAGAGTCCATCCATTGTTCCTTTAGCACTTGTTCAAACATTGATTTTGTTTCTTTAAATATGTCCTGTTTATCAAAAGAATATTGCAATATAATCTGTCCTTGAAGTTTGAGCAGTTGTTATATGTGGTCATATGATTATGATTTGGGTGCTTGGCAACCAGAGCATACTTACAATGGTTGCAGTGCCCTGAAGTCACATGATCACCATTTGCTACCTTTCCTGTTGGCTTCCAATTAAGTTTTTGGGGATGTTGGTTGCCAAGCGCCCAAATGACCACATGGATGCTCCAACTGCCAGAATTTTCATTTGCTAAGGGGGAAGGGAGCCCTGTGTTTTGACCTTGGAGTTAGTGAGAAACTAGGAGAGAGCAATTAACATTAAATGTCTGGGACTGACATTTGCAGGCCGTCTCATTTTAGATTTGGAATTATCCTCCAAAAGAGTATTGATTTTGTGGTTTATATCCAATCCTACTTAGGGAAAAAGTACTGACTTTTCTTGATTTCCTACAGTAGCAAATGTGAATTAGGAAGTTGTGAGTTTCTAGCTTTCACTTGAATTTATTTTCAAAATTGTATCAAAACCTACGTGGTTTAGCTTTAGCCAAAGTTAAATTGGGCTGTTTCCAAAGTCAAATTGTTGAATTGAAATCTGCTCACTTTTGCAGCCCTGCCCACCTTTGTATATGGTTTGTGGTACATATGACCTGTACCATTTATTTATCTACTTATTTGATTGATATTTTGCTTTTCAGCTAGTGTCGTACATAAAGCTCACTCATATTTATCACACACACCCTGCAATAATCCTGTAACATTGGTTGGGCTAAGAGAGAGTCATTGACTCTTTGTCACCTAGGGACACCTTGGTAACTGCTGTAGTCTTACATATACATGTAGTTCTTTTTCGTGACCATTCATAGTTAAAATGGTAATGAAAAAGTGACTTTGCAATTAGTCCTCACATTTAAGACCTTTGCAAGTCTGTAGAGCAAATGAACATGAATTGAATTGAATTGAATTGAATTGAATCTTTTATTGGCTTAGTGTGAGGAATTTGTCTTGGTGCATATGCTCTCTCAGGGTACATAAAAGAAAAGATATGTTCATCAAGAATCATAAGTGACAACACTTAATGATAGTCATAGGGTACAGATAGGCAATCAAGTCATATTAGGAAGCAGTCAATATAAATTGTAAGGATACCACCAAGTTACAGTCATACAGTCATAAATGGGGAGGAGATGGGTGATAGGAATGATGATCATGAGCAGTAGCGCTTTTACTTACTGGCCCCCTTTACTTAATGACCAAGTTGCCAGTCCTAATCGTGATAGTTAAAACAAGGATCACATGTAGAGATGATGGGTTACTTAGGGCTGCTTTTCTGTAGCACATCCTTGTATGTGCAGAGTTGAGATAGTGTAACTAGTTTTAATGAATGTTATGGTGGCTTCTAATCCTGATTCAGATGCCTTTCATAATAGTAACTCCATATTGCATGTAATATTTCTTTTTAGTTCCGATTTGAGGGATCACTGTGAAAAAAATATATCAACACTAGATGAGGAATTCAAGTGAGTGAGCAGTTAATATTGCTCAGGGTCCATAACTGAGTTGGCAGATTCAAACTTATTATCTATCTTAATTTACCTGGAGGGAAGAGTGTCAGAAAATGACTGCTGATTTATTACATCATAGTTTGATTGAAATGATAGCATTGTCTTGAAAACAGCTGTGTTAAAACCATCTAGACCTCTTTCGCAAGGACTTTTATTAGATGGGATTATCAAACATCTGGAATGATAGCAACTTCTTATTCAGTTGAGATGACTGGATTGCTACAGTTTACAATACAGTAGTCCCCATAATGTTTTGTATTTTTGTATTTTGTTACAAGTGCTAGGAATGCATTCTTTAAACAAGACATGCAGGGTTCTCAAATTCTGATGTTAATTGGAAAAGTCTTAAGTTCGCATTTCTTTTGAAATGTGGTTCAATGATAATAATGTGAACTGGGGATATGTGGTTATGGAATCTTGTAACGGGAACTTTAAAAATGAGTTTAATATTTGTATTGAGATGCTTCGGTACAGTATTTGGCAAAAAAAGAAAAAAGAAATAAAGCAAATCAATAAGTTACCAGTATTATAGTTGTTTCATTTTGGTTTTTAGATGAAAACTGGGATGATCAGCTACTTGGATTTGAGCCTTGCAATGAAAACTTCATAACAGGCTGCAATATAATCAATGGAAAATGCGAATGTGATACTATTAGGACCTGTAGTAATCCCTTTGAGTTTCCAAGCCGGGATACTTGCCTGTCAGCTTTAAAAAAGATTGAAGGTAAGTAAGTCAGTATTCAGTAGTAAATGACTTCTGTATTATTTATGGCATATTACCTTAAATATCTAATATATAATTGGCTATAAATCACCACATGCTTGTTGGCAACACTGTCAGGAATGTTATCATATGCTTGTTGGCAACAGTTATAGCAAATGAAGTATTTGTGATTTACTAATGAGTTTCAAATGTTTAGGATAGTTACAGTCATGTTTCATACAATGTATCCAGAATGGAAATTATTATGTTTGGTAATTTTCACCTTAGTATATTGCTTAGTAAGCACTGTAATCTATAATTAAAGATATGTTTCAGCCACCATTGGAGCACGTTATTTAATGTCATGGAACAATAGTTAAAACATTCAGAGACAAATTGACCCAAAATTAAATTCTGCCTGAGCTTAATTTAGTATGTTTTGGGCTGGAATGCATGCTGGAATTTCAAATAGACTACTGTGTTTTCCCAAAAATAAGACCCTGCCTTATATTTTTTTGAACCCTGAAATAAGCACTTGGCCTTATTGCCATGCACTCAAAAGCCTGATTGTGCTTATTACCAGGGGATGTCTTATTTGGGGGAAACAGTGAATTATGAGACAACTTGAAGAAGACACTTATATTTTTGTCTGTGGGAAGAATGTCATTTTCATAGATCTGTAAATGACTTTTAAATATTGATTAAATTTATATACCAATCCACTGGCATATACCCATGAAGCAGCTTCATGACCCTGTGATCCATACTACAAAATTATGTGTGCTGTTTGGGAAACGTATGCATTCATTCATGTGCATGCATAAATACATAACCTGGTCCTGTGTCTCCTCATAAAAGATATAAATAACATTACAAATGATACAACCTTTAAAAGTAATAAGCTATCTGACATGCAAGTATTGTAGAATGTTCAGGCTGGATCTTGAAGATACAACTTTATTGGTTGGATAATATTAAATGCTGTGAGCAACACTTTTAAATATAAATTATTATTTATCTAAAAAAATTATATCTTACTCCAATAAAAACAAATCCTTAGCAGCATATACAGCAGTGGAAATATCTGATACAAATTAGAAGCAATTAAATGCAATCATACAATTAAAAAGATTGCGCCTAATGAATACAAGATTGAATGTTCTAGGAATTTTCATCATCTTCCTGAATACCGTCAAAGAGGTCCATTTATTTATTTTTCTGGTGGTTATTTCAAAGGACAGAGGCTGCTATTGAGAAGATTGCTTTGAATCTTAGTTGCCTTTACTTCCCCAAAATGGCTTTTTAAGAAAAAAATCCCCAAATGACCACCAGGCCTATTCCACCTTGAGTAGTTGATGCTACAGATCCCTAGATGCTAAGACACAACAACTTTATGGCTCGGAATCAGCATTTTAATTTTACCTAGGAGGCAGATGGGAGCTAGTCCAGAGCCTGAAGCACAGTTGTAATATGACCCCACACTGGGTATCAGCACACAGGCCAGTGTATCCTGGATTAACTGTAACTTTTAAGCACAGAAGTCTTTAAAGGGCTTTACAGAACACTTGGAAGAAGTCTCAGAAGACAGCAGTGAGTTTCAGTATATATGGGTGCAATCAGGGTACGGTCTCCCCAGCAGAACCTAAGAGTTCAAAAGGATTCCAAGTCATAGACTTATTCCTTCAGAGTAGTGCTTTCTTTGAGCATCTTAGAGAAAGCAAGATAACTCTTTTTGGTATGTTTAGAGCCGCCATTTATATGCATCTCTCTCCTCTAAGTCTCTTATAAAAGTTATTTTTCTTTAGAGAAAATATGGGCCTCATACAAACTCTCAAATTCATTTCCTGTCTTTTAAAATTTGAATGATACAGATTGTCCTCGACTTACAACCAGAATTGATGCCAAAATTTGCATTGGCAAGCAAGTCTGTTGTTAAATGAACTGTGCCTAATTTAATGACATTTTTGTCACAGTTGTTAAGCAAATCACTGCAACTGTTAAGTGAATCTGGCTTCCCCTATTGACTTCGCTTGTCAGAAGCCATCTAGGAAGGTTACAAATGATAAATGCATACATAACCCAGCACAATGCAACTGCCATAAATACATACCAGTTCCATGCATCTGAAGTTTGATCACATGACAGTGGCTACAATTGTTATAAATATAAAAACCCACCATAAGTCCCTTTTTTGTGTTTAATTGAATGGTCACCAGACAAATGGTTGTAAGTCAAGGACTAGCTGTACTTAATACTCCATATTACTAAAAAGGCTATATTAGGTATAATATATGCACATTATATGCATATTATATAAATGAACTATATAGACCAGTGATAGCTAACCTTTTATGTCACCATGTGCCGGCATGTGTGCTGGAAATGGCCCATGAAACCATCCTGTGAGGAATGTGCGGCCCTGCTGGCCTTCATGCACACTGGAGCGATACCCAGAAGAGAAGTGGTCCATCACGCATTGTGTGAGCCGGCACCCGAACGTCTGGTTTTCGACATACACATGCACCTGACGAACAACTGGCTATTGCGCAAGTGTTCAGGTGCTAGCCTGCACATGCACAATGGAATGCTGCTCTTCTGAGTTTTGACACTCCCACATGCGCAATGTCCAGCTGACAGGTGCATGTGTGTGCACAGGAACACGGAAGAGGAGCCAGTGGGGCCACACATTCCTTGAGGGATGGTTTTACGTGCCATGGGTTCCATACACATTCCATATGTTCGCCAACACTGATATAGACCAAAATAGCTTTTCCAAAATGATAAAAAATAAAGTTATTAAAAATTAATGGTAAAATTAATAATTGCTTTTAATTTCATCTTGTGGTAGTTAAGCATTATACAACCTAAGCTGCTATTTTCTATAGAAATTAATAATTTAATCATTGACTGATAATATTAATGCAGTGTTATTAATCTAATGGGTAATATTATCTAATGATAATATTAATACAGTATTATTAATCTAATGGGGACAGAAAGTTCTGCAGTGGTGCTTAATAGTTTGTAAACCCTTTTGAATGTTCAATATTTCTGCATAAAAATGACCTAAAATAAAAATAACACAAATAAATGAATCAAAAACATTATACTTTTTCATTTCATTGAGGAAAATGATCTAAATCTTTTTGCCATTTGTGTTTGGCAAAAATTGTTTTCAGTTGCTAGTGTACCACACACACACACCAGCAATAAGTACAACTTCATGTTTCCAATGACTGTTGATCAGCCCTGCCCAAAGTCTTGGTGGAATTTTAGCCCTTTCCTCCTTACATAACAATTGCAACTCAAGGATGTTTGCATTAACTACTTATTTTGGGTCCTCCCACAAGATTTCTTTAGTCTAGAGTTAAGTCAAGACTTTCCCCAAAATCAACTTCTGATGGAAGCATTCTTAGATCATTCATGTGTGTTTTGGGTTGTTATCTTTATCAAGCTGCAGTTCATGGACAGATCACCTGACAATGATGGCAAGCCATCCTGGTCCAGAGGCAATAAAGCAGGATAACAAATTGAATAAGGTTCTTACGCTATTTGCTTTTTAGCAAATAGAATATTTTTCATTCAAGACAAAAGGTGGCTTCATCTATCCATAGAATATTATTTTAGTAGCCAAATTGCTAATCTGTGTAGTCTTTGGCACACAGTCTGTAGATTGGCAGCAATATTCTTTTTGGAGCATATAGCGTTCCTCTTACATCTCGGGAACAACGTCATTCACCAATGCAAGACAGTTCTTTAATTCCTCCTTAGACATTATCTTGTGGTTCTTTGATATCTCTTGAAATATTACACATCTCACTGTTGGTGTTTGATTGACTACTCCTGAAGAGGATAACAATGATGTTGAATTGTACTCCATTTGTTACTCAATCTGGTAAAGACTAAACTCATTGGAAAAAGTTTTATAATATTTTCTAGTATGGTGAGCATTGATCACTCTTTTTCACAGTTTCTCAGAAATTTTCTTTGTCCAATCTATAACATACTTTCACAAACGTGTTGTAAAAATCAAATTTGACAGTACATTTATAGAATTCTGTTCTTTAAATAAGGCAGGATATTTCACTCTTGATTACCATCCTATTGATTGAAACATTTGACTGTAATTGGTATACATTTGCTACATACAAAGTGGTAGCTCTGGATCATTTGTTCAATTATTAAATGAGCAAGTGTAGTGTTTTTTATTAATTTGTTTAATTGTGTTCTCTAGTTTTTGGACTTGTGTGGAGAACAGGTCATATTTAGGCAGAAAGACTCAAAGGTTCACAAACATCTAAGTTTCACTGTACTTGTGTGTTAAAATGTAAGTATCATTAATAAGGGAAGATTTAGAGAAAGGAAAAAATGAAGGAAAAAGCAAAGAATTTTAAAAGAAGCTGCAGTTCCCTGTAGCCAGGGACATAGAGATGGAGATAGAGATAACAAACAAATGTTTAATTAAGAGCAAGAGATAAACAAGTTTAATAGCCTGGATACATGAAACATACTAGAAACATGCATTTTTAAGTCCTTCTCCTTCAACAGGAGCATCAAGAGGTAAGACATTTTTCAGCTTCATAATTATGAAATGATTTATCGGGACCACTTGCAAATATCAAAACAAAGATGATTGAAATCCTGATGAAATTGTTGAAGCGTCTTTTCTCAGACAATATTTGTTGCTGTGTTGAACTTCTTATAGTGTTCTTGAACTTTTTGACATAATTAGTGGAATATTATATTTGCTTTTATCCTATTCTTGAAGGTGGGGTTTCTGTAAAATTTCATTTTTCTGGGCAAATACAATTAATTTGACAAGGAATGGCTGAGGCTTATCAGTTGTATGAAAAAAAGAAGCTGGAATGCAGAAAATCCTCTCACTATTTACCTGACAGTCTTCAGGGTAAAGCCAGTATTTTCCAGTTTCATAAAGACAACTTTGTGCAAGTTTTCTCTGGAATTCCAATCACATATAAACCCATCAAGAGTGAGATTTTATAAATTCTGTTTTGTCCTGAAGAAGTTTAACAAGTTTTAGTTGATTGTAGATTTCAGTGAACTTACAAATTAGATGTTCTGATCTTAATTGTATCTACTTTGGTACTTATAGTGTTAATGATGTCTTTAATAGCTCTGATAGTCTCACCTCTAGGAAATAGCTAACATCTTTTTTTCAGTAGCGGTCAAAACTATTGCCCCAGTTAGGAAAGATGCTAGCAGAGGTTTCTTGGTGCCATTAAATTGATAACTCAGATTATGAAAAATACAAAGTAGTAGTAATTAGAGTAACAAATACAATGCAATTATTATAGGAGGCACCATGAAATACTGATATTTGTCTGACTGCAACACCATCTTAATCAGAATATATTTTAATCCCAGCATAGTTGTTTAATGGACATATGGTATATGTATCTGCATAAATGAGGAAACATGCTTTTGAAGCATGAATGGCTGGGAGAATTGCTTTCTTGAAAATTTTATTGAGGAAATGTAAAACCACAGCAATTGAAGATGGTTGGAGAGATTGGAGAGGAGGTGAGAAATGTAGCTGCCAAGAAAATTATTGGCTTCTGGAAGAAACTTGTGTGCATGAAACAACCCTGAACTATATTTGTCCTTTCTTCTTTTACTAAAACACTGTTATGATAATTCTCAAAAAAAAGAGTAAAAAAGGCTTCCTTACTGTTGTAAAGCTTTGTCAGATAGAAACTCTTGGAAGTGGGATCAAAACAAGTGCTGGAATTTATCACAGCAAAATACTTTCCGGAATTGTGTAGAGTTCACAATTAGAGATTAAATAATAGAGGCACTGCCAGGAATGCATATTGTCTGCCAATTAAACTTGCATGGGGAA
Source organism: Calamaria suluensis (assembly GCA_032468135.1). NCBI lineage: Eukaryota > Metazoa > Chordata > Lepidosauria > Squamata > Calamariidae > Calamaria > Calamaria suluensis. Next base: position 268,260 of record JANHFP010006447.1, read on the forward strand.
ACTGAGGAATTATGAAAACTCAGAGAAAGCTTGTTGGACTAATTCTAAGGCTGCAGTCTCATCAGTTTAGTTGAGAGTAAACCTGGTTAAACTCAGCAAGGGTTTTGCGTAATTATATATTCTGGAATTCTATAGGGGTTAATGCATGCTTTTAAAATACTGTTCTAACCTCTGAATTTATGTTGTAAATAACTAAAACTGGTTGAACAAGTGTTGTAGCATTATCTGTTCAAAGAACATAATATTTTCTTTTTTAAAAAAGCAATTTTAAATCAAGTTGCTTGGAGCTGTGAAATTTTCATACATGCTAGATATTTTTTTTTCTGGAAAGGTTGAATGTTTGAACTAAGGGTTAATCATATACAATTAAAAAAGGGAAAGCTGTTTTATATCCTATAAATCACATTATTCTTAAATGATTGAACTACATTCAGCTATATTTAAACACATATTTATTGAGAAAGTTACCCTGATAAGAACCTTTCTTTCTTTCATTCCTGCTAAACCCATATTGCAGCTACGGTATATTTTAATATGAGATCTAGTTAAAGTTTGAAGTTGTAATAAGTATGTTTTCGTCTGAATACTTGTAGCAATAGAAAAAGTGGCTGGTCAAATTAAAAACTTTCCCGAACTCTGAAGGTTGCAAAGTTCAGCTATGAGTTGTGATGAACAGTTTTCTTGAAAATAAAGACAAATGTGAGCTTCACATAGACAAAACATATGCTTAATAAATAAATTAGAATATTTTATCAAATTCTTAAATTTATGTACACCTATATACTCTTTTAATACCAGAAATTGTAATAGCACTGTATATCAAGCTTTTCAGTTAATGTTCCTTGTAAAAAGGGAAAAACCTTGAAAAACCTAAACTTCAGAAGGAATGTTTAAAACAACATTGTCTAGTAATTAAGAAGGATGAGTTGGAGGAAAGATAGTGATCTTAGTTTTGTGGCATAACATATAGATATATAAGATATTGGGCTAGGTACTGTATCTAATAACTCCACATTGAAAACTAGGCCAGTTCTGAAATTCAGTACAGACAAGGTATGAAAAATCTGTGCCACATTAGATGTTTATCTGTAAATTATTCCTATGGGCTCTAATGACTGCAGCAGCTGGAAGCTGAATCTCAGCCATATTCTGAAGAGCTAGAAGATCCCCATATCATGTGTAAACAACCATAAATAAAATGGATCCAAGATTTAATTTGGCATAGAACAATGAAAAATAATAATTATTTTAAATTAATTATTTATTATATATTTTTATGTGAACCAAATTATGTGGCATTATTAATCTTGAAATCCTGACACCTAGCCTGCATTCTTGTTGCTACAGGATATAAGAAGAATTTTATTCCATATTAGGAGCTTACAAAGATGTCAGGTTTGCTCCAAAATGTACAAGTAGAAATGGAAAGTGGGAAAGTTACTATTAGTCAAGATTAAGAGAAATAGCTTCATTTATCTGAAAGGAGAGGAGAATGCTTCAAGTCAGTTCCTTTGCATTTCCAGCTATTGTAAAATATATTTGATGCCACCGTTGCAGATGGAAGTTGCTAGTTACCATTATACAATGTCACTTTAAATCATACCAAGTTAACTAAGTTAAACCAACACTCATGCTGCTAGTTTTCACTAAGCATATAACATACAATGACCTTTTGAACACTTATATAGCTAAATGCCAATATTAATAATTATCATGATTGTTTTTGTAATACTTTAAAATGAAAGGATTGACATGTATAATTGTGATAAATAAAATATTGAATTCAAACAAGACAGGTTAGACTAATAAAAGTTTGAATTTCCCAGAACTCTAAATGCTTGTAGGTATGTTGATAGTTATGCACATGGGTAATGGGAAATAAAGTGGATCAGCAATGATGAGATAATTTCCCAGAACTCCAAAGTATATCCATTGTGAGAAAAGGTATATTTATTTTCCCTTTATTCTACTGAGATCCTAGATTCATTTTCATGAGTCAATGCAACTGCTTGTAAGTCTGGAAAAATATGATGTGAATGGTTGAAAGAGAAATCTGAACCTACTGTATAACATTTTGTAGTTACTTTGTGTTTTCCATCCATAATTGCTCAGATTGAGTAGGGAGAGGTGACTGTTGAACTCTTGCTGAGGTATCCCATCAGAATTTACCATTCACCATCTATTTTCCGCATGACAAGTTCCCATCTTTACTTCCTTCAGAACCACTTCATCTAAAGGAATTAAAAGAAGGAGGGGAAATGCAAGGCTAAACAATAGAAATTTAACTTGGCACTGTAATATGGCTCTTTTTCAAATTCAACAGTACATAAAAAATAAATACAAAAATATGCTATAGTTTTTGTTTCCCAGATATAACATAGAACAAGTTTACAGTTTGTTAAATGTGATTTATTCTTGTGTAATCAACTTGTTACTTATATGAAAGAGATGCCCATTTCACTTCCCGAGTAAATGTTATTAATAACAGAGTTTATTCATGAAAAAAGTCAAGTTTTCATGTTGCACAAGTACTACAGCATGAGCGTTACAGTAATCCATATGTTAAACAAAGTTAATGTATAGGTTTCTTTAAGAATACATTAATAGAAAAAAAGGAGTCATGAGAGAGGTTGGAAATACCTTGGTCAATCAGTCTCATTTTAATGTTTCCATGCATATAATAAAAAAGATAATAAAAATATACTAAAAATACAGATTAATGATATTGGATGTTTTAATGTACATGTATTGTGATTAGGAATGTCAAATGAAAGACCTGGAGAGAATACATTCTATTGTCTGTATTGTAAATAGATAAGGATATTTACCGCTATAATATCATTACTTAGAAATGCATTAATTATTATGCATTACTCAGAAATAATTAACTTTCCAGAGTTGTGACATGTATAATTCTTATCAGGTTGATGCTTTCTGTATGTAAGTGGGAGGTAAGTATATTAAATAATTCTGTATTTATAGAATTGTACACAATTCATTATTTTGTAGTAGTACACATCATCATGAATGATATGTTTAGCAGTTCGTTTTAAGATTTCTGATTTTATCTTCAGCAAAACTGGAAATGTATTAGGACATTTAGCAGTTCTTTCCATCTCTGACTACTGGAGAGATCCAATTTGGTGCAATACAAATAGTCCTCAATTTAAGACCACAATTGAACCCAGGATTTATGTTACTCACTTACGTAAGTGAGAAATTTGTTAAGTGAGTTTTGCCCCATTTTACAACTTTTCTGGCCACATTTGTTAAGTGAATCACTGCAGTTGTTAAATTAATAACATAGTTGTTAAATGAATCTGGCTTCCCCACTGACTTCTTATCCAAAGATCACAAAATATGATCACATGACCCCAGGACACTGCAACCGTCATAAACATGAACCAGTTGTCAAGCATCCCAATGATGCTGTGGAAGTGATGTCTCAGTGTCTGGAGGCGGTGCGAGTCTGGATGGCCGGAAACAGGCTGAAGCTCAACCCCTCCGAGACCGAGTGGCTTTGGTTCCCGGCGTCCTGCTACAGCCAGATTATTCCAACTCTGGCTATCGGGGATGAAAATTTGTCCCCGGTAGAGAGGGCTCGCAACTTGGGGGT
>JANHFP010006447.1:287505-301442 GCA_032468135.1 Calamaria suluensis
TTAATTCTTTTTAATTAATTAATTTATTCTTGTTTTAAATTGTATTTGAATGGCTGTACACCGCCCCGAGTCCGCGATAAATAAATAAATAAATTTTGTATCTCATAGCACCTGACCAGCTGCATTCAGGAAACCCACAGGCATGGAAAATCTGTGATTTGTCATTCTCCACAGTTACTCCTTAGCATTTATGATATACCATATGTATGATTCAGGAGACAGCATATACATCAGGACTAGTCATCATTAATAGAACAAAAAAGTGTTTAGTTCCCTCTTAAAATCATTCAAATGGATGGTCAACATATCTGATGGAAGAGAATTACATAGATTAATTACACTCTTTAAAGTACTTCCTTTCATTGGCCATTCATCTGCCTGCATTTAGTTTAGATAGATTTTCTATGTGTGTAAGAAAACTTAGAATATCTCCAGTGAGATTCCATATCACACCTGCTTTATATACAGTACATCTGTCCCCCCTCTCCTTATCTCTCTTTGCTACAAACCCCAGTCTGAACATCAAGGGGAGCTTCTCAAACTCCTTAATTATGTTGATTTGCCTTTATTGCATTTTTTCCATTCAAAAGATTATTTATTAAGCATTTTGACCAAAATAGAATAGGATAACAGAGTTGGAATGGACCTTGGAGGTCTTCTAGTCCAACCACCTGCAGGAAACCCTATAGCATTTCAGGAAAATGGTTATCCAATCTCTTAAAAACTTCCAGTGTTGGAGCATCTACAACTTCTGGGGGCAAGTTGTTCCACTCATTAATTGTTCTCTCAGGAAATTCCCCCCTAGTTCTATGTTGCTTCTCTCCTGGATTAGGTTCCATCCAAATTGTTCAATGTATTCCATTTGCAGTTTCACCAAAGATCTATATGTAGATTCCAAACTGGAACTCACTGGTTAAAAAAACCCCACCAATATTTGAGGAGAAAACTAGCATAGTATTGTAGGAAAAAAAACCTGACAGCCAGTCAATCCCCCTTAGGTAAGCAGTGCACATCTGGAGAAGAGTATTTGAAAATGCTTCCAAATATTGTCTAGATAGAAATGTATTGTTTATGTATGTGAACTGGATTGATTCCAGTGCAGATTGTAGCTGAATGAAGGGTTTACAAGGCCAATGTTATAAGCAAAACCTTTCACAAAATGTTGAACTTTAGCACATATCTTACAAAGAAGTATATCTTAGGAAAATGCTGTACTTAATATTGGCATTCTTATTCCCATGTTGCCATGCACCACTGCATGTTTTTGGGCTGGCCAGTACCACATATGCATTGTTTCCAGATTCAGTCAGTTGAGATGGAATCAAAAGTGTGTGTGGTGTTGTGTGTGTTTGTGTCATCTGTCATTGAACATGCTGCAGAAATGTTATACAGGAGCTAAGTTATATTTTATTCACAAAATAAATGTTTTTCATTGCTTGCAGCCAACTGTCAATCACCAGGTAATGAGCCACTGCAACGGGAAGAGAAAAGAATGCCAACATTAATGAGCAAATTCATAGGAGTATGAAGAACCAAACAAATTAAAGATGGACTGAGCATTGGGTAGAGGCAGATTGATATTTCTGATTTTTCCCATGTTATTAGTTGTTGTCTATTTTCAGATTTAAATCTGAAATTGAGTGTCTTTGTTATGAAAGTAATTCATTATTTATAAGATATAGCTGCTCATCTAGCAGAGGAACTCTGAGTGACAAACAAAATAACAAACACAATAAATGTTATGAAGACCTGTTACCTCTCAGGAGTCCTTGGTGGACACACAAAGTTCAACAGCACAAAGACTCTGACCGTTTTCTCAGGAATAACCAAATTGAACTGAGCACAGATGAGGATAAAATAAATGAAGAACAGTTTGAGGAATTTGGTATATCTAGTCTAAAGAAAAGAAGGATTTCCCTGATCCCTCTTTACCAAATCAATACAAATAGGATTGTTGTGAGGATGCAAAAAGGGCAGAGAACTATATGCATTTTGCTCTTATCATCTATTACAGTGATGGCTAACCTTTTTTGCCATCGTGTGCCAAAAGTGGGGGTGCCTGGGGGGGTGTTGTGTGTCCGCGTGCCCACACCTATAATTCAATTTGTTTCACCCTCCCTAGAAAGTCTCTGGAGCCTAGGGAGAGTGAAAAACAGGCCTTCTCAACACCCCCAGGCCCTCCAGAGGCTGGAAACAGCCTCTTTCCCAACTTCAGTAGGCTCGGAAGGCCCAAAAATCAGCTGGCCAGTGCCTACATGTGCATCAGAGCTGAATTAGGGCAATGCTGGCGTGCCCATTGATATGGCTCCATGTGCCACCTGTGGCACCCGTGCCATAGGTTTGCCATCACTGATCTATTAAGATAATCCTTAGCACAAGCTTGTATCTGTGCTCAATCAGTCTTGTTCTTCATTTACTTCCAGTGATGCTCTAGGCATCTCTTGCATCACTTAATTTCTTACAGCTGCTCCAAAAACTATGGGACCATTCAGGATCCACATAGACACAGAGGCTGCATAGACATGATCTGATCCAAGGTTTCCATCACTGCTTACTCCAAGCAATGAACAACTGAATCCTCTTCTGTACAGTTGAGTCAGCCAATAGAACTTGGTGGTACAGTATATGTAGGACAACTCCAGATCATATCACCATTGCCCTTGTAATGAAAACATTAAAATAAAATAATCCTGTCCATCAATCCCAAAGGTGCTTTTTCTAAAAGGTAACCAAGAAAGATCAATTGACTTTTGGAAAAAGCACCTTTGGGACACGCATGACCATGGATGATTGAGAATCTCCACAGACATCTCGTCCATCAGGTTTTCCCTGCCCCCTCCCTCAATTCCTTGGTTATTAAGGATTTACGGAGAACAACATCTGTGCCTATACCAAGAATGCAAAATTGGCAGATGAGTCTTGCCAACTCAGCAACTTGTCAGCTACATAATTAGCTTATAATTGATCTTAGATTCAATTATGGAAGTATGACCACTTCGGTAGATTAAGATCAGAGTTCATTATGCATATAGGAATTACAAACAAGATTAAAATTACATTTAAATTAATTAGGTATTTCGACAACACCACTAATTTAAATTGGCTTCTTGCATCCTTGCAGTATAGAGTTCGGTGTATGGTGAAAACAACTGTGGGTTTTCTGTTAGACTGAAGGTGCCACTATTGGGATTATGCAATGAGAGACACACACTGGCTGGACTATTTACAATTCTGGGTTGGTGGTCTCCAATGCTCACCTGGTCCTTGAGATCTCCACATTTCAGCAAAGCTGGCTGGGGAATTCTAGGAGTTGAAGTCCACCAGGCTTAAAGTTGCCAAGGTTGGAGACCCCTGCTTTAGACAATAACAACAAACCTCCTATTTCCAAACCACCAGGAACACAGAGCCAAACATACAGAGATCAAACTAGAACAAATTTATACTGATTAGAATTCCTAAAATGATCAGAACCTATGAAGCAGGAAGACGTTAAGACGGTGACAACTAGCAGCTCTTGTTACAAGCTCCTGTGTTGTAACTAAACCCTGGCTGACTCACCAAACTTAGCATCTAGAGGCAAGAAAATTCAAACCAGTCCAGGTAGTGAAAGCTGGGGACCATAAATTCAATAAAGTGGAGATTTACAAAGAATGAGATTGAAAGAGACCAATGATAATCTAGTCCCGCCTTCTATTCTCCCAGTGCCAAGTCTGATGCCCTGAAAAGTCCACAAGCAGGATAAGACTAGAGTAGCACATTCTTATATGTGAATCTGAGCAATTATTGTATTAATTATTGTATTGTGTTCATTATTGCACAATACTGGTAGTGAGTTGACTATAACTTGTGGGAAGGAGTCTTTTCAGAAGGAACATAAAATATTGATTAACACAATTAACTGAAAAAAACATGTTTGTCAATCACACACATAATAACAGAACCATCAATATTTATGCCCAGCAATAGAGCAGAATATTGGAAGTGAGCTTGGAGGTCTTGTTGTCCACTCCCCTGCTCAAGCAGAAGACCCTGTACCACTTCAGACAAGTGGCTATGGAGCACCCACAACTTCTGAATGTGTTCATAATCAGTTTAAAATTTCTGAATGTCTAGTAATCAGAACAAGCCTATCTCAGTAGTTTAGTGAGAAGTTACTTGATTCCTTGCTGCTTTCTGTTTTTCTCATCTATTTCAAAATTGGTCTGCTACTGAAAGAATCTATGGAGACATTGTGAATGACTTTGACTGGTACTGCAGGGTGATCTTTACAAACATTTATACTTTGTCTTTGTCTTAAGGTGGACATCCTCCTCCATTTTTGCTTTAAGAGCAGGTACTCTCTAAGGTAGGTTGGGGTGAGAGTGAGTGACTAACTTAGAGTTACCCAGAGAGTATCTGCTCTTAGAGCAAAAATGGAGGAGGATGTTCACCTTAAGGCAAACCCATCCCTGCAATACTTCTAGTGTGGTATGACTTGGTTAGCAGCTAAGAGGGAGACAGACGAAGCCAGCACCTTAGAATCAAAGATGTGTTGATGTCCAAGCAAAGCCAAGATTCCAGATTATAGACGGCAAAGAAGGAATGGAATTGAACAATGTTGAAAGACAACAGAGTTTGATCCCACAAGGAGTTTAACAAGATTTCCAAGTTAAGAAAGATTGGCAGTCAGATGGGAAGAAAGTTGGCGGTTACTTAACAGGTGTATTTAAAAGAAAAAAATAGGAACATAGAAAATAAAGTTCTGGGAAGAGTTAACATAACCCATAAAAGATTTTACCTCACTTAGTATAAATTCCTGTTTAGCAGAGACTTGACAAACTCCCCCCCCCCAAAAAAAAAACCTTAATGGGAGAAAGAAAAAAGAAACACACTGTCAATAGTATATTAATTTACCATTAATTAATTTACACTGTAAAAAGACTATTAATTTTTTAAATAGTTTCCCCCAAATACATTATTTTAAAAATCTCCAGAACAGTCCATTAAGACTGATAGCGAAGCTACCTATTGACCTTCTAAAAAAAGCAGAAGAAAAAAAAAGAAATCTTTTCATGTAACCATTGTCTGGCATTATTGTAGGCAGAGGTTGTTGTTTTTTTAAGTGCTTTTACCAGAACAGTTCAGATACAGGCATGTACTTTGTGAAGATGGTATTCCTTGGGGAAAATTTAATAAACATGTTTCGATGTAGCTTCTTTGCTACAATTCTTCAAATGATGCTGCGTTTCTGTTGGATGTGTTCAGTAACTGGGTGAAGGTTAGTTTTAAGCCAAGGGTGAGTTCCACTTACTTTTACTACCGGTTCACTATGGGAGTATCAGTTCATCAGTTCATCACTGATGATGTTGAGGAAGGTGGGCGGAGCCTCCTGCCGGTTTTACTACAGGTTTTGTAGAACCAGACTGGTCCCGGAAGAAGTGTTAATATTCTGGGACACGAAAAGATACAAGTTAAACAATAGTAGTAAAGCAGAGGCTTTCTGCAAAGAGCATAGTGCCTTCCTAGAAGGAGGAGAGAAAGATCCCAAGAAGCAAGATGAAGAAGAAATATTACCAACAAGGAGAGAGAAGGAAAAGGAAGAAACTCAATTGACCAGATCCTGGGAGCAAGGAGGACTGTCCCTCAGAAGACTGAGATCACAAGATAAATAATAAATGATATTAGACGTGCTTATTAAAATGTTAAAGATATAGTTAGGAGACTGCAAATTAAGTAAATGTTAGCGAATAATAAATTGATATTAATACTGAAAAAAAGACCTTATTGATGGAAAGAAAAACTTTATTGGTGGTTAATAGAATATTAAGAGAAACAATAGTGAATTTTTTAAAAACTTGGATTATTTTTTGAACACAACATAAATTAAGGGATATAATGTAATACATTATTACTCATTATTTAGTATTTAATAATATTTAAACCGGGATTACAGGCTGTTGATTTAAACATTGGAAATATAACCTTCCCCTTTCCCCTTTCCCTTTTTCCTACTCTATGAAAATCAATAAAATTGTTATTTTTTTAAAAAATAACTGGGAGCAACCCACCACTGTTTTAAGGACACTTAAAACATTATTTTGACAAAAACAATATCATAGGATACTATTATTATGTGCCTTAGAAACGCATGATGCCCCACATGGCAAAAAAATATTGCAAAGATGTCCCCAAGTAATCTCAACAGGTGTAGTTATCATGCCAGATAGCCATAGGGAAATAAACAGACCTAAAGTCATTAAAGCTTCTGCTCACTGCCAGGATTTTGTCACAAGGAAGAAAGGTGCGAAAGATGACAATGTTGGCTGAATATTCAAAATGCTTTTGGGTGTATCTATCCACATGATTTTAAAAATGTCAGTCCTCCCACTTATTTCTTTATTTTTCTATATTTTTGCTTGGCTTGGATGTTAGGGAAAATTGATTTTTTTCATAAAAACTCTTAAATGATTTTTTAAAAATTCTCAGTCTGCCGTCAGTATTCAAGACCACATTCAGTTAAGCTGCCCAGCAGCATACTATCTGATCTACAAAGACACATAGAAGAAGAAAAAATCCCCTTTGCATGCGCTCTTAGGCCACTGCTTGTATCTGTTTATTTCCTTTCAGTATAAATTGAATTGGAATGACTCTATCACTATAACCAGAAGCCTCTGAGTTGTGATTTTCAGGCATATAGCTTGAAGCCAGAAGCAGTTAAATGTTTGCTTCATAATCCCGTATACAAGTTTCAGGCACAGAAAATCGAACAGGATGCATAAGCGTAGAAAGAGGGTCAAATCACTCAGGTTTGTTGCATGATTTTTTTTTTTGTCTATTTCTTCCAAAAATATTTCATACGTCATTTTTCCAGGACTGATTTCAGGCCTTTCACGCATACTAATATGAAACAGCAAAGGGAAAAGAAGAAATAACAAAGAGAACAATGCTTGAAATTGAGAGGTGTCATCCTCTATATATGATTTTCTGTTGTTGGAGATTAAAGTTCAAAGACATCACACTGGCAACAAAGTTACACCCTGTCAGGTATGTGATTTTCACAGTTGTATATAGGAATGTTGACAGTGGAAGGCTTCATAATACCTAACATCAATAACATAATATTGATGCTTTGAATTGTGTTGCTGGACCACTGATGTTGAGAATAATTTGGACCACAAGAAAAATCAAATTATTTAGTACTAGATGAAGTAAGGCCAGATTGTTCACCGTAAAGCATTATTTGTTGTTGTTAGTTGCGAAGTCATGTCCAACCCTTCATGACATCACAGACAACATTCCTCCAGGCCTTCTTGTCCTCCACCATCCTCTGGAGTCCACCTAAGCTCACGCCAACTGCTTCAGTGACTCCATCCAGCCACCTACTTCTCTGCCCTTCTTTGGCCCTCAATCTTTCCCACCATTACGTTCTTCTCCAATGAGTCCTTCCTTCTCATTAGGTGGGCAAAATATTTGAGTTTCATCTTCAGGATCTGGCCTTCCAAAGACCAGTCAGGGTTGATCTCCTCTAGGACTGACCGGCTGGATTGCCTTGCAGTCCAAGGGAATTGAGGCCTTTGAACTGACCAAAGTTCAAAGGCCTCAATTCTTTGGGGCTCAGCTTTTCTTATGGTCCAACTTTTACAGCCATACATTGCAACTGGGAAAAACCATAGCCTTGACTATACACACTTTTATTGGCAGGGTGATGTCTCTGCTTTTTAGAATGCTGTCTAGATTTGTCATAGCTTTCTTCCCCAGGAGCAAGTGTCTTTTAATTTTTGGGTGCAGAAATACATATAGACAATCAGATAGTTACAGAACTAGCTATTTTCCTATAAATAATATTACACAATCAATCATTTGACATTTGGCATTCAGTCTCATTAAAACCAATTAGCTAGAATAGGGTTAGAACCTATAGGAATAACTGCTGTGATGAAGTGAGCTGTGAATAATAAAGACTTATGCAAGAATAAATTTATATGTCTTTACGGTTCCAAATGACATGGGAGATTAATGCTCTAATGCTTCATAAGCGCAGCACAAGGTATTGTGAGTCCACAATAATAGCATATTTATTTTCTAATGAAAACCCCAGGGAATCCTATGGGTTGAAATCAAATAAGTGGCTATATAATTATAAACTTGTAGCAGAATGCATAAATATCTAGCTGTTAGATGGTTATATTGATCTTAAAGTAAATGCTTTTTATTTTCACTCTTCTCCTGGCCACTAGCTATTTGGTTTTCCTTTTATTTATCAGGATTCCCTACAGGAAGCTGTGGCGCAACAGAATATATTTAAACTAAAATATGGGTTCTTAGCTGCAGGTAGAATAATAACTAGCTATATTAGGGTATTGGTTCCTACTTAAAGTCAAAATTCGTTAAATTATGCAATAGGAATTTTGTCTCTGCTTTTGGAGTGGAATTTCAAGACATGTATGAGTTGAAGGACATCATTAAATTTAACTGGCATGTTCTATGATCCTTCCAAGCAGTTTGAACGCAAATCTGGCTGAAATGCTGATTAATTCACTATTTTCATAAAGTCTAATCACAAAACAATATGGTGGGATGCTATATTTGAGAGTCAGTAGCTTAGTTTTCTATCTAATGTAATACTTATCTTTCCTTGATAGTGTGTGCATAAAACAGTACAAAACGAATTAAGTTATTTTAGCGTTTGCTACATTAGAGTATGACACTAATTTTTATGAAGTACTTGTTTCATGTTTCATGCTAAGAGATAAAGAAATATTGTATAGAATAGATGCTTAAATTGAATTGCACAGTTTAAGAGGTAAAATTGTCAATGAAAATGGCAGATTCACTTCATTTCATTTTTTGTAACTTGCAAGACAGGTGAAGTGCAGAATAGCACATTTATGGATTGATGATTTACAATAATAGGCTTAGATAATATTTCAATGGCAAGAACACTTTAAGAATTTGTTTAATTTATTGTTCTTTTTATTTGAAGACCAGAGATGAAAAACCATACATTTTTAAAAATTGTTCCAGGTAACAGCTAATTCTATAGATTATATAGATAATTATATAGATAATTATATATAGATAATTCTATAGTTACAGAGATGTTTTCCTTCCCTTTTTAATGGTAACCTATTAAATGGTATTAAAATTAACGGTAATCTAAAGCCTATACTTTGATGGCAGCCAATACTGGTAGTCCTTGACTTATAACAGTTCATTTACTGACTGATTCAAGTTACAACAGTGCTGAAAAAATGACTTATGACTATTTTCAGACTTATGACCATTTCAACGTTGCATGGTCATGTGATCAAAATTCAGACATTTAGCAACTGATTCTTATTTATAACGAGTACAATGTCACAACCTTCTGACAAACAAAGTCAATGGGAAAGATTTATTTAATAACCATGTTACTACTAATGTAACAACTGCAGTGATTCACTTAACGACTGTGGCAAGAAAGGTCACAAAATGGGGTAAAATTCACTTAACTGTTTCACTTAGCAACAGAACTTGGTCTCAATTGCGGTCATATATTCTGGCTATCTATATTCTGGTAATTTCAGATGTACAAACTGCGGGATAGTAACTGATTTAAAAGCACAAGTTCATGCATTCATCTGAAATGTGGTTGTACTTCATGACCTTTCTTGTACTGTTCTGGCTGTGACTCCCTTGGCTGTTATTTTCTGACAATTTGTGTCGTTTTGACTAAAAAGAATAATCCAAAATTCTGAATTAATGTATCTGATCAATATATTGGTCATGTTGGTATCAGTGTTCCAACTAACTCCTCATTGCAATTCAGAATTTTGAGGATTCAAGAACATTGCTCTTTTGTATTCCTCAGTATAGGAGCTAAATCAATTGTTGGAATTACAGTATATCTATCATCTTCGGTTAGGTATGAGCTATATTTATGTTTTCGGGCTAAATTTTAAAAAAAAGAGTTTGATTTGGATTTTAGATTACTAATTTATGTTGAAAAATAACACAAACATGTTAGAAACAAAATAAACATCAATTCAACTTCTTTCTCCAACATGGTTTCTCTAAGCATCCATTCACAGTTCTCTTGAAGTGCAACATTCATTACTTTATATTTGGAAATGGTCACAGTGCAAGCAAAGTGTCTTCTCCAATACCATCCTAACTTCTAAGAACCTCTCTTAATTATAAACCACAAGCTTTCTTAGAAAATAAAAATAACTGCTAATTCTGGCTTAATGCTTTATATATAAATATGACTATATAAAAAGGGGAAAGGACAGTAGAGGAAATACGAACTATCTTGCAGCAGGAAGGAATAGCAATCTGAAAAACTGTCCTTTTTCACCTATGGTAGCCATTTTGTGAATCAAGAGTATCTGTACTTATTTCAGGGGTGAAATGCAGCAGGTTCTGACAGGTTCTGGTAGCGGAATTTTTTAGAAGTTCAGCGAACCGGTAGCGGAAATTTTGAGTAGTTTGGAGAACCAGCAAATACCACCTATGGCTGGTCCCAGAGTAGAGCAGGAATGGGGATTTTGCAGTAACCTTCCCCTGCCACGCCCACCAAGCCACGCCACCAAGCCACACCCACAGAACCAGTAGTAAAAAAAATTGGTTTTCAACACTGACTTACTTCCTTCGTTTACATTTATACCTATACCTGCTATCTTACACATGTTTGTCAAATAATTAAATAAATAAATAAATAGGCAGAAGCTGTTTTATGAGAGTATCTTCAAGTTCTGAAAATATTATAGCTATGCTTGCCAACAGAAAGGACACTTGCTTTAACTGCTTCTTGTTAAGAACTTTTTAATTAGGTCTCATTATATTACTGTTTTATATAATACACATCATACTCGGTAGATATTACTTTCTCATGTAGTTTAACCAATCCTGGGATAAGGCAGCTGAAAACATTCACCTTTATTTGCAGAGTCAGGTTTTGTTTTTGTTTTTTTTTTAAAAGTGGAACTTTTCTGTCTTATGTATATTGAGTTTAATTGCTTCTTAGTTTCATTATAAAAAAAATATTAAGTCAGCTGCCAAGAAAACAAAGCATGCAAAATGGATTTAATAGATGAAGCTTAATGAACTCTGGCATGCCTGAGTTAAATGTTGCAAACTGATAGACGAGTCATTTGCACATACCATATAAATAACTTACATAGGCATCTAAGTTTGAGTTTCTGCCAAATAACCTGGGAGAGTTGCCATTTTTGCTTAGCTTCCATTAAATTAGTGCTGGTTGGTAGTTAGCACAGATGGGTGTGTACATGTAAAAGAATGTAACCTACTATGTCAGTATTGGTATGTGAGAACATGCCTTATACTTGACCTGTGTAAGCAAGACCTATAATTTTTCAGTCTTGTCTCAACAGGAAAGCTTTTATTAAGGGGCCTAAACTAACTCAACAGAATAGATGGCAGGAGCTTTCTCCTTCAAAACCTATACTTTCTGTGGTTGAAAATAGCTTTAAAATACTCTAATAATTTATTGATTCTATGACAGTAGGAGAAATATTAATTCTTATAGCTGAAAATAAGTATAAAATCCTTTCATATCAGCATCTTTGCATTAACTGTAATACATGATATCTATTAAAAACATCTATAGAGGATATAGTATGTTTAATTAAAAATCTCATTCCTCTTTAAAGTTTCATCATGCTTTTTTTCAGCTTAATTTTATTCTATAGAAACATTCTTATTTTTATACTGTCATTTTTTCAAATTTTTTTAAAGTTTTCATAAATTTTGAGCTACAGTACTTTGTTATTGGACTTTGCTAAAATATACAAGAGAGTTATCACTTAGTAAAACAGTTTTCACAACAAAAGTTCCTGACTACTATACATAGGAACTTCTTAAACAACTATATGGTAACAACTGAATATAGTGTCTTAAATTTTATTTGATCTACCATAATTTGTTACACTTCCCTACAGATCTATGGGATATTGATTTTATTTTAAAAAATAATCATCTTTTTATAGATAAGTAATAAATATTTATTATTATATAATAAATAATTTTACTTCTCTTCAGATTTTCAGTGTAGTATATAAGAAAAATTATATATATTTTACATACTAAACTTGAAACTACTGAAATATTTTCTCTGTTGTTGTTTTTTATAATGAATGGGTTAAATGTCACATTTGTCACATTTGAGGACTGAACTGCATGTCATTTTGCAATTATGTCTTGACTATAACAGGATGCTGCAGATATGTGTGAATATATCTCCTCTGATGGAGAGCAGTGAGATAGCTCTGTAATTTCAGTAGTCTGATTTACTTCCCTTATTTTTTTAGTGAGCTGTGATGAAGGCATTGTGGGTATTGTTAGACATCTCAGTGAGCCCGATGTCTTGGAATAAAATAAATCATCTCAGAATAAAATAAAAATAGCATACTAGGCTGATTTAATACCAGTTTTAAAAGATAATGTTTGAATAAAATGTACTAGATAGTAGTGGCAAAATATATATATGGAGAGAGATGTGCTGTTCAGTTGTTGTTGTTTTCATTCTCTTCCCAGACATCTTGAATAGTGCAATGGGAACATAATATTTATTTTGTTAATGTTATATTTTATATAAGTAGCCTCACTGATCATCTACTTTTTTACAATGATCCATGGCTTCCCACAGAAAAATGAAATTGCCTGTTGATCTAAAAACATGTATCCATCCAAATGACATACAAAAATTTATCAATCGTTTCAGAAGTATCTGTAATTTACTTGAAACAACCATAAAACTTAGTACATTTATAGAATCAAAAATGTATTTCGTAGTTTTCATGTATTAAAAGTTATTGTAGAAATTAATATTAACAGATGTACATTTCAGGTGACCAAACTTAAGTATAGTAATGCACACTTCGTAAAGGCTATCGGATCATTGCCCTGCAACTTGGTTTTTTTAACCATACTAGATTTTAAATGAACAAAGACAGAAATAGTTTTTCAAAATATAGACCTTCTAATCAAATAGAAGTAGGAGCCATAGACTGCATTATGTTGCTTGCATGATTCTGTTAAGGACTCCTTTATTGCCACATAAAATAAATTACTGTCTTATATTATCTTATATATCTGTCTTTTGAAATTGGTTAGGGAAAAAAAGTAGTTTCCTTTAATTTCAGGTTGATTATGACTGATTGTGAATAAATCCCTATAGATTTCTTGGCAAGAATGTGGAAATGGAGAGATCATCATTGCCACCTTGTTCTTTTTGTGCGGTTGCTGTTTTTGTTGCCCAGCTTAGCCTGCAGACCTGGGAGTTCCTGATTATTTTCTTTCTGAGTACTAATCTGGTCCTATCTTGTTAGCTTCTTTTGAAATTGGCCATGATTCATTCGTTTTTAATTATTTGAAATGTTTTGAATAATTGAGAGAGACGTGATAATTTGTTTATTTGTTTGTTTATTGGTATACCTGGCATTTTCACAGTGTATGGGAAAATATATTCTTCCATTATGGAGTTTGTGGTTTATTAAAAATTCAGTATACAGAAAACAGAGAAAGGGAAGGGAAATATATGTACAAATCAGGAAAGGTTCGGCACTTATTTCAGTCATACATGTCTAAATTTAGTTTTGTATAAGAGAAATTTTATGAGAGATTGTGAGTCTTAATACATTCAGATAAGCATTAGAATCATAAGAGGAAATAAGTAAGAAATTATCTTTTTAAATTGTTGGAAGACCAAAGGTAATTAGCAGAAAGGCAGTGTGAATATTACTCAACATATGTCAAGGTTTTGCCAATAGTAGTATGCAATACAAACCTTAAAAGCTATAGTTTGCATTGTTGTTGTTGTTAATTGTGAAGTCATGTCCGACCCATCGTGACCCCATGGACAATGTTCCTCCAGGCCCTCCGGTCCTCCACCATCCTCTGGAGTCCACTCAAGCTCACGCCCACTGCTTCAGTGATTCCATCCAGCCACCTCATTCTCT
>JANHFP010006447.1:301542-312111 GCA_032468135.1 Calamaria suluensis
TCTCTCTCACACACACACACACACACACACACACACACAGACAAACACACACTTTTGGGAAGTTTAAAAACTGATATATAACTGTCCATTCATCCACATATGGTGTATGGTTATATCTGGATGTGGTTAGTCATATTGCATGGTTAAATCTGGATGACCATAGTCATACTGGGATTCATAACTGCAATGCTCAAACATCTCTGCACTTTAAAACCTCAATTTAATGGACAGTTGTGGAAAATTCTGTTTATCTACTGAATGTATGTTATTTGCCTCCATTGAATATTGTCCCACTGTTTTAGATTGAACACTGATAAAACTGAGGTGGTTGTCTTGCAGTCAAAAATATTCATTCATTGGGCCTCCCTGTTTATGTGGAGCCTAGGAGGCAAAACCAACAACAGACTGTAGTTGACATCTTTTGTTTATTAAAAAAAATGTTTAGATTCTATTTAAGGAAAGAATATGTAGGCTGCTGTTTTACTCATGACAGATGATTAGATACCTAATCATCTTTGTTCAGCATGACTAAAACAATTATTCCCTGGAAATGAATTCAGCCTCTGAAATATGAGTTTTGTAAACTATAAAGTTTCCATCATGGTGATTATTATTTTGCAGTCCATTTTGAAATTGATTTTCAAATGATCACTCTGGGTATTGAAAAATTATGGTTATGGTGTTGCTTATTACTTTTCGGCCAAATGATACAAAATCAACTTAGAAAAAAACTCTGACATAAAGAGTTATAATGTGTAATTTCTTTTCAGGATTCTAGCCCACTGTATGTTTCCTGACTTGTTTTGTTTTTTTCCTCATTCATATTTTCCCAGATGGATAGTTTATTTTGTTTTTTCCTTGTCCTTTATAGCTATACCATCTGTCTTCTATGGTTTGAGCTTTACCTTATTAGCTTGTGTCTAATCTATAATTGCTTCTGCCAACGTAGCAATTTCGAAAGCACGTAAAAAATGCAAGTAGAAAAAATAGGGACCACCTTTGGTGGGAAGGTAACAGCGTTCCGTGCGTCTTTGGCGTTTAGTAATGCCGGCCACATGATCACAGAGATGTCTTCGGACAGCGTTGGCTCTTCGGCTTTGAAATGGACCACTGCCCCCTAGAACCCCTTAGAGCACTGCCCCCTACAGCCGGAAACGACTAGCACATACGTGCAAGGGAAACCTTTAATCTATAATTATTTTCAGGGACAGAACTATCATATATGCATTGCATTCTAAATCTCTAGAAGGAGCTTTCTGAACAGATTGAGATAAATTAGCCTTGCAAAATGAGATGAACTCTAAAAGGCAGTAGCTCATAGCTCAGGGTTCCCTAGGCTGCTTTGTTGAAGTTGTCTGAAGACATTAATGTATGTTTGCTAATCTGAATTTAGATCACACTGAAATGTTTCTATATTTGAAAATGATGAAATAGATGTGCATACAGGCAAAGTATAAAATGTACTAAAGTGTAATGGAATATATTTTAATAGTGGATAGTTAAACAAAGAGAGAATACAGATAATAATACAGATAAAGACACAAATCTAGAAGATCAAAATCTGGAAATGTAGCACAGCAGACTGGTTATTTAAAGTATTCTGTTTCAAACTTAGAAAAGTTTTGTTTGTTTTTAAATTGCAAGTGTTACCTTGTAGCATTGAAATATATTTAACAGTTATAAACTGATTGGTTCCTTTTTTCAGATCTGCTTTTTGTTATGTTAAATCTCTTTGCATCCATTCGGCTCAAATTCAAGAATCCATTTTTAATTACTATTTGGCATCTTCAGCAAATATCTTATATCAGCATTTATAGGAATTTGCTGCTATACAAGCAGTAATATCTTATATCAGCATTTATAGGAATTTGCTGCTATACAAGCAGTAATTATTCTTCCTCTATAAATTTAACTTTGGATTCTTTGTTGCTGCTTGTATTGAATATAATGAAATATTATTCTTAATACTACCATTTGTCAGCATATTTTGAGCCATTCTTTTTGTGGATTGATCAAATGCAAGATTTTAATAGGAAATATTTCAAGTCCTCTGTAATTACTACCTTGTAGCACAATTTTTAATGAAATCATATTCTAAGTAGATTTTCTAGTGAAATCACCCTTTCTCAAAGTCTAATATTCTGTCTTCCTAAAAAATCAAGAAATTACATGTTCAATAATTTGTTAAGCAAAAGGCTAGTGAAGCTTTCAGTGTCTCTTTTGTAAGCTTTGTGGTATGTGAAATCTAAAATGTAATCATTTGTTTGCAGCTCGGATGGAGACAGATCATATAATTGCACACCTTAAAGAATTAGCAAATTGTTATTTTGTAATTACTTTTCAAATAGAATATTTAAATAGCCATCTGTTTATCAAGGACAGGTAAGGAAGTGAGCTATTTTAGATGATTGAAAATGAGATTAGATAAATTTCCAAAGATACACCTATCCAGTGCTCCTCTGTTTGATGACTGAATACTAAAATATAAATGATGTGGTTATAATGTACTGTGTCTGTATTAAATAAGAATTTTGCCTTATGGATTGCCATGTTTTCTTAAAATGTGTGTTTTATTAGATTCTAAGCAACTAATTGTAGGGACATGGTGACTCAGCGGGTAAGACCGCTGAGCTTGTGGATCGGAAGGTTGGCGTTTTTATTCAGCGGTTTGAATCCCTAGTGCCGTGTACTGGGATGAGCTCCCGTTACTTGTCCCAGCTTCTGCCAACCTAGCAGTTTCAAAAGCACGTAAAAATTCAAGTAGAAAAAATAGGGACCACCTCTGGTGGGAAGGTAACAGTGTTCTGTGCGCCTTTGGCATTTAGACATGCCGGTCACATGACCATGGAGATGTCTTCAGACAGCGCTGGCTCTTCAGCTTTGAAATGGAGATGAGCACCGACCCCTAGCACATATGTGTGAGGGAAACCTTTTTACACACAACATATGCACCAGTATGGGTTGTTCCCAGTTCGGTCCAGTTCTGTAGAATCGGTAGTAAAACCGGCAGGAGGTTTCACCCACCCACCCTGATGTCATTATAGATCCATGATGGCGAACCTATGGTACATGTGCCACAGGTGGCACATGGAGCCATATTGGTGGGCACACGAGTACAGGTCTGGCCAGCTAAATCATACATTGGAATTGTCTTTTTCTCTAGCAAGTGTTCCTAAACGGGTAGTTTTCAATTATTTCAATAGCCAGAAGAATGGCTGGAATTGTAAGAGTGTGATAGGAACTTTCAGAACCATGAAAATTCTTCACAAGAAATCATTAAATCGACTGTTGGATACATTAAGCAGGCAAAATTCCTTCAGGTTCTGACAGGTTCTGGAGAAACGGTAGCGGAATTTTTGAGTAGTTTGAAGAACCAGCAAATGCCACCTCTGGCTGGCCCCAGAGTGGGGTCGGAATAGAGATTTTGCAGTATCCTTCCCCTGCCACGCCCACCAAGCCACACCACACCCAAGAAGCCACGCCCACAGAACAGGTAGTAAAAAATTTGGATTTCACCACTGCACAGATCCAACATAGATTGAAATATGCCCTGCCTCTCTTGTTAGAACCTGAATTCTATTTTGGATGATACGGTTATTGTTTCTGAAAATTCTTTGGAGGCCTTTTAACTTCTATTTGCAGATATAAAAAACTGTGCCTACAAAATGAGACCGGGCATCTCTCTCTGCAGCAGACCTTGTAGAATAAATGTACGCAGATGGGACTGATCATTTTTTATTTAAATGAGACCCAGACACTCACTTACACACATTTCCAAAGTGCGCCGGCATATTTACACGTACCGAAAATGGTAGTAATCTTTCTATGGTACCCTATTACATGGGAAATGAGGAAATAAAATTCATAACCGGTTTTCAGTCCATGGCAAAAATCAATTAATTCCCCGAAGCCCCCAAAATACACATGTTTCTGTGGACGGACATCTGGTAAGAAAAAGGAGGAAAAATGAAACACAAAACTAAGAATAAATTCCCATTCTTTTTCTGAGCTTTCTTCTCTCTAAATACTGTTTTCCAAGAAATCCGACGCATGAAATGTCAAATCAACTTATGCGCAACAATCACGAGAACACGCAATGCAAATCTGCACTCAGATTGCACTTCGGACTATATATGTGCAGGTGGTCCTCGACTTACCATTCGTAAGCCATTTGTTTAACAACAATCTGAAGTTGCGACGGCTGCAGAAAAAGTGAGCGGCAACCAATTCTCGAAGTTGACTTTTGTGCCACCTCCAAAGGCATCTGATTTCAATTCAGATGCTTAGCAACAGGCTCACATTGACGACAAATACAGCATCTTGTGACCATCCAAAACAGCTTCTGACAAGCAAAGTTAATTGGGATCTTGGATTTGTTGAATGATTACACATTTTACTTAATAACCATGTGATTCTCTTAACAACCACCGTGGATTCACTTAACGACCGTGGGTAAAAAAAATGGTCGTGCGAAGAGGTCTGATCATGCGATGCCTTGCTTAACAACCCCATTGCCGGGGGGAGCAAAATTCAAATCCTAAAAGGTGGACGTGAATCAAGGACTATCTGTATCTTTGAAAAAGTTCTGTTTAAAAAGAGAAAAGAAGGAAGCTCTGCTTTCTCCTTAAAAAGAAGCATTAATCCAAGTTTGCTGAGCCAAGATTTAAGGTGAACTGCTCCTTACTTGACATTTATTTCCTGCATTTATATTGCTGCTCATTAACATGTACTCCGGGTAGTCTACAGGGTAGAGCATAAAATATAATGCAATCTTTTAAATACCGCAAGGCACAATAACCGCATCCTAAGGCACCTTTTCCCTTTCAACAACAGAAGAGTGTGACCATTTAAGACTCATTTAAGGTCTTTGTAGATAGAAAAGTTCTCACTTATACTGATATCTACTGTATCAGCAAATATCTGTTGCAGCAATATCTAATTCTGGAATGACTTCCTCACAAATTAACATTACCTCCACTTTATTTTCTCTTTTTTAAAAAAACGGTCAGACTTCTATTCCTCTGTAAAAACTTTGTTCCTATCTTGTTCCAATGAATATTGCAGTATTGTAGCAGCATATTTTGGACTGGTTTTTTCCCCTCTAGCTCCGGTGTTTCTTGCTTCTTAAAACCATCACATTTAATATAGAAGTCTATTGTATGTCGCTCCAAGCTTAGAAGGCTGAAGGTCTAAATTACATCGGGTACAGGTAGTCTTTACTTATGATCATTCAATCAGCAACATTTTTGAGCGGTCCTCAAAGTTCTGGCCATCACATCATCTCTGTGGTCATGTGATTGCCATCTGGGCACCTGGCAACCAAGCCACAGTTACGACGGTTGCAGCATCCCCAGTCACACAATTGTCACTTGCAAGGTTCCCTGCTGGCTTCCTCCAAGCAAAGTCAATTGTGGAGCTGGCAGGGAAGGTCACAATGTGCCCTGGGAAATTGCTCACACCCTCCCCTGCTCAAAAGCAGCCACTCTCAGCCCTGCTGTGCTTCTGGGTCACCTGTGCAGCCTCTCCCACCTGGGCCACAGCCTCTCATGGACCTGTCACACCTGCACTGCACCTTACCTGCCTAAGCAGCCAGGGCTTGCTTACTGACCTGCAATCCTCACTTTAAGCTTGCCATCAATACGGGATTGTGGTCGCATTTTAAGACTGCGTCACTTAGCAATGGAGATTCCAATCCCAGTTACCATCATTAACCCAGGACGACCTGTAATGCAGTGCTCCCCAGCTTGGCCATCTCATGTGGAATTCACCAGAGATATTACTAAGAATTCTCAGAACTGAAATCTGTAGCTCTAGTCTAGGGTCTAGGCAATGGTGGGATTCTAATAATATAACTATCGATTCCCTGTTCCTCCTCCTTCCCTCACACCAGCTGCTCTGTTTCCCATTGTTTCTCCATTGTTTCTCCATTGTTTCTCCATTGTTCCAGCTTCTGCTATGTGGAATTCGCCCCACCCACCACTGCCCAGATGCCCTCTCTTCCCTCAAGCATTTATTTGCTAACCTGATTTCCAGCTCTGTTGCGTTTCTCCGTTGCATTTCTCCCCATTGTGTGCAGGGAAACAAATTGCATTTCTCCCCATTGTGTGCAATTTTTATTTTTGAGAGAAGTTGGAATTGATCGATTGAATTATATTTTTTTAGTCCTGCAAATGTTTGTCTCCCTGCACATGACGACAAGAAACCTGATGGAGAAAAACACAACAGAACTGGAAATCAGGTTTGCCAAAGAAATGCTTGGGGGAAGAGAGGGCATCTGGCACAAGACGCTGAAATGGGCCTGTCTCTCTCCAGCCCAGGCTCACCAGAGGGAAGGCCGGCATCTACCAGCACTTAAACGTGGCAGCATTGTAGTTCTGGCTGGGAAGAGGCAGCCGGCATGGGTGCTACAGGCAGGGCACCTACTCACTACAGCACCATCCCCGACCCTCTGGAGCTCCGCCAGTGCTCTGGGCTTGGACTGCTGCCTTATGCGCAAGACTCGCCCCCGCCTTCTATAAAGTAGTTTAGTTTTATTCAAATTTATATACCGCCCCTCTCCGTAGACTCTGGGCGGTTTACAGCCATATTAAAACAAAAACAGTACCACATATGTTATTTAAAATTTAAAACCAAATATTTCAAGGCTGATCCAATTTAAAATATCAAAAGTTAAATTTATAAATTTATAAACCCCAATTTAAAATCAACTAAAAAACCCAATAACAGGATCATCCCAGGCCAGCTAGTTGAAACAGGTAGGTCTTCAGTAAGTAAGGCAGTTTCTGCCTGAGTGACGTGATCAAAGGTGCTGTGTCTCCGTTTGGTTTCTGTCGCTCCTCTCTTAGACTTTTAGGGAGGGTTCCCTCCTCCCGCCACCTGGAAGGAAGTTGAACGAAAACCAGTTGTGTTCCGGAAAATGCAGATTTATCATAACCGGTTTGTCGAACTCAACAAAAAATTAGGTATTGGTTCTGCCGAACGGGATGAACCCCACCCCTGGCTCTAGGACTCCTTGGCTAGCAAAGGCTGATGTAAAATATCACTTTGGTAAACATGTACTCTCTGTATGTGGATCTACAAGTGAGCTCTGCTACTGGACACTTTTCTGCTTTCTGAAAAAGGAAGTAAAAACATATGAAAGATACCGCGTTTATTATCACTTTGGCTGGGAAATGCACCTATTGTAAACCCTGCAAAAAAAAAGTTGCTTTTGGCAGCATTACTACAGAGGAAACAATTAGAATGGCAGCTCTTGAAAATCCATTGCCCCAAGAGCGTCACAACAATTGCAAATGTCAACCCTGGGCAAGACAACCCAGCTGGCCATTTAAAATCACTCTGCTAGTGGCAGAGAACAATTCCCTCATGACTCCAATTTAAAAGGGGTCAGATCGCTTGCTTCTGTTCTACAGTGGTGAAAGGGGAGCCCACATTCCCTCCTTCCCTCCAGTATTGCTCTTTGCACACCATGGAGAGATTCTGGATCAGAACATTTTATTTTACGTTTTTAATGCTATTACAATTGCTTTCCTGCTTTTGAAGGGGGAATTGCTTGGCCGCAGCTGTCTGAGATTTTCAGTGCTGACCTGCTGACCACAGAGCTTCATCACTGCTCAGAATAGGGACATTCTCCTCCTTTTAAATTAAACCAGTTTATACCAATCAGCCCAAGAAGGCCCATGTTCTCCCACTCCAAAAGCAGGCAGGGAAGAACTTTTGGAATAGCGGATGGTGTGGGTGTGAGAAAGTTGTGCCGTTTTTGTTAATCACCCAATTATATATGAGATGCTAAGATCTGAACTCATGTTTTTTTTTTGCAAGCGACAGCGTACTACACTATTATGATATGCCACTTCAACAAGTGGGGTTACTCATTGATAGAAGCTTTCTAAACAGCTTTCTACTGCTTTTTTTATTGCCATCACAGGTAGTGATGGTACAGCTAGTCCTTGACTTACGACAATTGAGCCCACAATTTATGCTGTCAAATGAGAAATTTGTTTCTCACTTTGTTTCAAAAAGTGTACTTTTTGTGTATAAACAAGACCTCCTCTTCTACACTGTTTGATTTGTCTACAATTGGGGATAGTTTGGGGTTAAAAATGAAAGAAGACGTACTTTGCCCTTGTATCAATTTATTCTCTGGCACCAAAACCAGATTGTGGATAGAATCTTGCCTATGGATAGAATTGAGATTCTTCCTGGATCGAGGAATCAGACTCCAATATATTCCTAACCTACTCACTGACTCTCCTTCAACTGTCAATGCCTTAACATCATCGACCTGGAGAGAAACAGCATGGAAAGTTTAATTTAGAGCCTCTATCACACACACATAGAGTATTCCACTGCAATTAACAAGACTCTTGGCATCTCACATCTTAACACAATTTCTGCCTTATACATCACTGCAACTGTCATAGAAGAAAAGTGGTCACTAAACTTTTCCTTTTTTTATTTTCTGTATTTCTGAAATCATAATTAAAACTAGTTTTTCTGCTATGCCCAAATGTTTTGACATTTTTGTGTCAAACATCTACAATACTCTAAAAAAGACTCTTACGAAACAGCTAACTGTTTCCTAAATCTCGGAGTACTCCCAAAATATTTTTTCCTGCATTCTTGCCCCTTTATTTTTCAATACATACTGTATATTAATTCAATAATTCAGGCTCTTATATCTTCTGTTCATCATTCATCGCCAGTGTTTTCTCGCCTAAATACTGTTAAATAAAAGATTTATTGTTATTACTGTTCTGTTGTTTGGTTTAAAATCGCGTAATATTATTAAAACAAAAACACCAAGTTGACTGATTCATTTTATTATTATTTTCTACCACTTATAAAGCTGTTTCATCCCTTCCGACCTGCTTGCCTCAACCTTATCTCTCTATATAATTAACTCTCTAGCACCAATCATTCTTGAACAGCAAGGACAATTAACCAGTGGAACAGCTGGCCTTCTGATGTTGTGGGTACTTCATCACTGGAGATTTTTTAAGAAGACACTGGACAGTCACTTGTCTGAAATAGTGTAGGATCTCAGCAGGGGGCTGGACTAGAAGACCTCCAAGGTACCTTTCAGCTTTATACTGATTCTGAAAGAAGCACAGTTTCCAGACAAGGTACCATGTTTCCCCAAAAATAAGACCCTGCCTTATATTTTTTGAACCCCAAAATAAGTGTTTGGCCTTATTTTTGGGGAGGTCTTATTATTTTGGGGCATGTGGAACAAGATGGGGCTCCTTTTGATGTCTTAACTGATTTCCAGCTCTGTCTCCCTAACCCTAACCAGAATAAATGGCAGGGACTGGCTGTGCATGCCTTGAAATATTTTCATGGAGGGCTTATTTTCAGGGGAGGGCTTATTATCAGAGGAAGTCTTATTTTCAGGGAAACCAGGGGTGAAATCCAGCAGGTTCTGACAGGTTCTAGAGAACCGGTAGCAGAAATTTTGAGTAGTTCGGAGAACCGGCAAATACCACCTCTGGCTGACCCGAGAGTGGGGTGGGAATTGAGATTTTGCAATATCCTTCCCCTGCCACACCCACCAAGCCATGCCACGCCCACAGAACTAGTAGTAGAAAAACTTGGATTTCACCACTGAGGGAAACATGGTATTTATTATGTCGCTGCATTCATTAATTCTCCAGATATTGCTGAATTTGGGTGGTAGAGGGAGAAATATTATAGTGTTTCTACTTTTATATATATATTCCCACCAGGGCTTCTTTTTCTCACTGCAAAAAGAAAGTGCACTAAAGAGGAGAGGACAAAGGGCTTTCCCTCATTGCTGAGCAAAAGTGATAGCCAGCCATCCTTGAGTCAGCAGGAAACGATGCCAGCAAGACACTGACTGCCCCAACTGCTGATCCCTCTTCTGTTTTTATGGCATCTGTTCTCACTTGCAGCCAAATCGTGCTGCCCTGATTCTGCACAAGCAGAGACTGGCAGTTCCTCCAGTTACTCTATTCTTCTTCTGCAGAGAGCTGACAGCAGGAAAAAAACCTCCACCAATCATGATGCTGCAGGAGGAACTGGGCGAGCCTGCTGCAAGGCTCATCATAGACTTTCCCTGTGCCACTGTTTCTGTACACCTCATTGTATTATAATCACCGCTGTATAAAATGGAAAAATCCACTCGGAAAAGGATATTGAATGGGGCTTCTGGAGTTCTCTCCAACCCCTTAGTAGCAGCGGCTAAGGAAATAGCCTAGACATTTTCAAATTTCTAGGTTCCACCATATTGCAAGATCTAAAATGGACACCTAACATCAAAAACGTCATCAAAAAAGCACAACAAAGAATGTTATTTCTACGCCAACTCAGAAAGCTCAAACTGCCCCAGGAGCTGCTGATACAGTTCTACAGAGGAATTATTGAGTCTGTCATCTGCACCTCCATAACTGTCTGGTTTGGTTCTGTAACCCAGCAAGACAGACACAGACTTCAGAGGATAATTAGAACGGCAGAAAAACCAATTGCTAACAACCTGCCTTCCATTGAGGACCTGTATACTGCATGAGTCAAAAAGAGGGCTGTGAAAATATTTACAGACCCCTCACATCC
>JANHFP010006447.1:323411-338141 GCA_032468135.1 Calamaria suluensis
AGAAAACCCCACCCAATCTCCTCCTTATCAAGCATTCCCCATCAATCAGTGCTTTCGCAGCTGTGCACGCTGCTGATATATTTTCTCCCGTCGTCGCTCCCGAGCGTCTGCGAGAGGAACGGGCTCCTCTTCCTCCTCCTTGTCTTCACCCTCACCTGAGTCTGTTAACCCCTCTGAGTCTGAGGCTGACTGAGGCTGAGGCACAGCACTAGGCATGACACTGGGTCTTTCTGCTTTGTATCCTTTTTTAGTTCAACCAGTCAGTGAGCAATGAACTAAATATTGGCGTTGGTACGTCCTTCTGTCTCTGTGCCGATGGGCAACTTCATATCAGGCAAGTTTTGCACCCTGAAGCATCGAAAAAGGTAAGTGGACTAAATTCAGTCTCTCTCCTCCCCCCCCCCCCAAAAAAAAAAACAGGCTGTGATGCTGCAGCAGCACACAAGTCCCTTAAAAACTCATATGTCACATTTTTGCTCATTAAGGCTTATGACATTACGGCTGGAATCACATTAGTGACTGCCTAGCTAAACCTTTTGGGTTTCCTGGTGTTTTGGAATATTAAAAACAATGTGCCACGTTTTATTATTCGCAGGCAATGTTTTTGCATTTCCATGGTACAAAGAACTAAGAATCAATTTAATTTTTATAGATTTGTGTTTTGCTTCAATAGCAGATCTTGCCGATGAGTAGGTACTGAGGAGCACAAGGAAGTAGCTCAGCAAAACCATCATGCCCTTTAGATGCTTGGGAAAAATTTTTAACTGATCTTAGAACAGCGCTTCTCAACTGTAGCCGTTTTAAGATGTAGGGACTTCAAAATCCAGAATTCTGCAGCCAGCCACAGGGGTTTTAAAGTACCTACATCTTAAAATTTAAGGGACATGGTGGCTCAGTGGGTAAGGCAGCTGGGTTTGTCAGTCAGAAGGTCGGCAGTTCAGTGGTTTGAATCCCTAGTGCCGTGTAATGGGGTGAGCTCCCGTTACTTGTCTCAGCTTCTGTCAGCCTAGCAGTTTCAAAAGCATGTAAAAAAAAGTTTCAAAAGCAAGTAGAAAAGTAGGGACCACCTTTGGTAGGAAGGTAACAGCGTTCCATGTGCCTTTGGCTTTTAGTCATGCCGGCCACATGACCACGGAGACATCTTCGGACACCACTGACTCTTTGGCTTTGAAACGGAGATGAGTACCCTAGAGTCGGAAACGACTAGCACATATATGTGAGGGAAACCTTTACCTTTTAGCTGCATTTTGAAAGAATACTGCTAGCCAATGCAGCTCACAAAACAAATATATATATTTATATTTTCCTTGTTTGTTTTATTGTTCTATTTTACTGTTTTATTTAAACTTCTTTTTACTTTAGGTTGTGAGCAAAACAGTGCTAATTAATGACAACAACAAATCCAGTTTGAACTTCTGGCTGACTATATGCCGAACTATAATAATAACATATGCCCAATGACCAGGATCCATTACTGACTGTGCTATTGCACTTTACATCAGCTGAAACTTCTAAATACTCTTCAAAGGCAGCCCAATGTAGATTACATTACAGTAGTCCAGACAGGAAGTGACTAAAGTGTGAGTGATTGTGAGCGTCTCAGTCCAGGAGCAGGTGCAATTGGCACACAACACAAAGCTGTCTAAAACTCTCTATAGCTATAGCTACCACTTTTTGTTTGAACAGAAGTCCTGATGGATCTCCTCAAATTGTTCTATCTGGGACAGAGAAACCTCGTCCAGATCAAAAAATGGAAAGTTCTCAGAACCAGGGGAAATTGTTGATATATCATGCCCAAGCTCAGCAATAAATCTCAGATCTCCAGACACTTAGTTTTTTTTTCTTGGCTAAACATGCCGGAAGATTACCAGACCAAGCTTGGCTAGATTAGAATGTTTACTGCAGACAAGAATGAAACTTCAAATATAATAATTGCTTACCTACTGCAGTGAAAGAAGTCAGAAGCATACATATTTGTTCTCTGGAGCTGCATCTAAACTTCCTCTATCTTGAGCTTCCAAATTAATGAACAATTGAATAGCATGAGGGCCTTTGGCAGCCAAGATACAATAGACAACTCTATTTTAGGAACCACTTATTCTCCCCTCACCAGCCTTGAACAGTATGTATATAATTCCAGGATTTTGCTAGGTATATATTTTATGTTACTTGGAATTCGGAATCAGAGTATTAGCACTTGTGCTAATAGTGGGAACAATCATATTCCATTACATGATGAAAATGTATTTATGAAAATCTATATGTGAATAGACCCAGGAAAATATTGAGTATGCTGCTATAAATCTAGATACCTACACACCCCACTTAATTGTCCTACACCCACCTATATATCCATCATTCTGTTCTTTATGACATAAGAGAAGCAAAAGATAAAAAACAACAGCAACCAAATGAAATTAAGCATGAGATAAAAAGGAAACATAGATTAATTCAGTTTATATCTTCACCATTTAATGTAACTTTTTATTTTTCTATCCTTGATAATCGTATTTACTTATACCAAGTTCATACATTATGCCATGTGTTGCTTTTTCTTCTTTAAACTTCTTAACTCTGTTTTTGAAGACGTCAACTTCATCTCAGTGTTCCAATTAGTCTTGATGTTTCATATATTTGATGTGCAGTTGAATCGTCATTCTTTCTCTCTGTAAACATGTATATTTTGTACTGTCCACTTCATTTTCTGTCCTGTCTTCTATCAGTCATCATGCATTTATTCTTGACCCCTGTTTTACCACACATTTCTTTCCATTTCATACAATTTACTTTCAGGTTTTTCCCCCTACTCAGCTCTTATTTTCATATAACAAGAAAGAAGAAGCATGTTTCCATTTTTAGTAGCACTCATTCTTTGTAGCAGATCAATTAACACCCTGTTGCAGTGTGTTGTTCCACCAGCTTGCTCAGATTTATTTTCCCATTTGTATATTTCCAGTTGTTCACTCTGTTCCCTTTTCAAAGCATTTTTTAATATTCATTCAGCCTTTCACTTTCTGCAAATTGTTAAGCTTGTCAGCCAACAACACAGTATCATCTGCATTCAAATGCAAGCACATTCATGGCCCCAACTAGCACCTAGTGTCTAGTGTCATCCCAGGTTTTCCCTTTATCCATAAGTAGATTTAACAGTGAAAGGAAACATCTCATATCCTTAGTCTTCTCCCTGCTCACTGAACTATTTCATTTATTCTCACACATTCTTTATTTTCGTTATATAATGCTTTCAACATATTCAGCAACAAGGCATAATATTTGTGCAAAACATCCCATTATTCTAGCCTATTAACTTCATCATATTAACTTCCCAAAACAAATGTACAATAAGCTTTCTTTTCCACATTCATACATTTCTCAGTGACCCACTAAATCTAGTCTTCACATCCCTTGCCTGGTATAAAACTTCACTGCACTGAACTAAATTGCTCATCATTACCTATTATATATTGTTAATTACAATTCTGTTGGACATGTTCCCAAGCAAACTTAACAAACTTGTGTAGATCTTGTGTAGCACGGATAATAGGAACCCAAAATCATGCATCATTTAGCACCTGCATTACAACAAATATTGTTGACACAAATGACTGATTTTAGGGATGCATGGGTTGGCTCTAATCTGATACAAATCATCAGTCCAATTCAAATTATTGACCTGACATAATTCAACTATGCAGATCTATTCAAAGGCAGTTCATTTGAAAATAATTGAGTTTGGCAATTCAGTTGTATTAGCCATGAATCAAAAAACTAAACAAAACTTATCATACCCCTACTCTTTAAATTTATAATAATTCAGCAACTGATTTTAAAATATTATGTGTATCACTTAATATTTATATAGTGATGTGATTGATTAAAATCTCATCAGGTTGGTGTTAACCTTTAGCAACTATATGGATATATTTTCTGTGCTTGGACCTGTAGGCCTCTTAATGATGCAGTCATTGGTGTCCTAATATAATTTATCCATCATACTGCTTGCTATCCTTTTCTTCTTTTTAACTGTTCCAAACATTATGGACTTCAAAGGAAATATGTCTATACACAGTGTGTCCAGAATAATATAGAAGAACCTATAAAATATTTAAATACCTTGAGCCAAGAACTCTGGCTTGATTTGTTCAACAATTTGCTTACTTATTTTCCTGGTTATATGTGATATTATTAAAAGTTGTCTCCAGCAGCAAAGTTCAAATGATATATCAGTAAATGAAATAGTTGTACTTTATAATTATGCTTCCTAAAAAGATATTATTTCATTCTTTTCCTTACCTTAATTGTTTCCCACCAGTGTTCAGTGTGGACTGTAGTACAGTGAAATGTCCTCCGGTCCAACAAGTTGCCTGTCCTTTGGATAGCTATGAAACTCAAGTTAGACTGACAGCTGATGGATGCTGCACTCTTCCCACAAGGTTTGTTATATCTAATGTCATAGTATCACAGTTAATATATACTGAAGCTAAACTTGTGACAGAAAAAGTCAAGTATGTTAGTATACTGATTATTAAGTTACTACGTTAACTAATGTTATTGAATAAATAATATTGGTTTAAAATTGAGGATTTCCTAGACTGAATAATAATTTTGTGAAGTGTTAATGACTGTCAGCTCTGGGTTTTCAGGAAAAATTATTTTGAAAAAAAACCATATTAAACGTTTGTGGCATGTATCAAATAGACTTTATGGTATCAAATTTGATACTTCAGGTTACCCTGAAATATTTGAAGTATAATGTTGGGTTATTTTAATAACAAGATTTATTTGCAGGAAATCCTATATATCAAGGAACTATATATGGTCTTTTTTAGATTAACAGCTGTATGATATAATATGTGATGCATTATATTACTAAAATATAGCATTTCACTTGAAAAATAGTGTGCTCTCTGTGTGACAGGTTATTCAGGCACCACTTTAACCATTTGTGGTGGTGGTGGGAGATAACCAGGAATCTAGAAACTGATCTCTGAAATGTATGGTTGTTCCAATATTCTTCCTGCCTTTAGCCCTGTTATAGACTCAGAGTATTCTTATGTAGAGCTTTGCCAGTACATTTTGTGTAGTTTGCTAGTATATTTTCTTACATTTCCCACATTCTTGGAATATAAGACTGGCTTCTACTGTACAATACCTCTGCTTCTACCCTTGTAGTCAAGATTAAAACTTACCAGAGTTCTGAACTCATCATAATTTATTAGCCTTTTTTTCATTCATCTAAATGATTTTAAAACTTCAACCTGGGTTCATCACTGAGAAACATGTTTGCAAAAATTATTAAGTAATGCAAAGTTATATAAAATAAGGTATATTCTACCTTGGTGAGTTTCTTTCAAAAAACATCTGATGTGCCTTTATTTCAGAATTTAGGCAGCTGTTTCTATTTAGCAATAGCACTTAGACTTATATACTGCTTCTCAGTGCTTTAAAGCCCTCTCTGAGCAGTTTACAGAGTCAGCATATTGCTCCCAACAATCTGGAAGCTCATTTTGTCAACCTTGGAAGGATGAAATGCTGATTAAACTTTGAGCCGGTGCGAATCAAACTGCTGGCAGTCGACTGAATTAGCCTACACTACTGCATTGTAACCGCTGCACCACAACAGCTCCTTAAGATTTGTAATATCTTAAGTTGTTTTCAATACGTAACATATATTAATAGCAGTTATTATCATACAGTTTGATGTTGTTTTCAGAGAGCTGCTTTTGTGCACGTCTAAAAAACATTGCATCTCTCTGAAGATAATTCATTACCATCTCTATTCATATTTTTATTTCCTCCAGTGTAGTCTATATGTATCAGGTGATGGTAATAGTATCAGGTGATGGCTAAAAGATGGTATCAGGTGATGGCTAAAGACTGGAATTAGATACCTGCTTGAAGGATAGCTTAATTAATCATTCCATGAATTTCATACGTAAATCTAGTTGTGTTCTTTTTCTGTAAACTTTTAAATAACATGAAAGAAGCATTAAAAGTCTGATATGAAATGTGGATAAAAGTGCTGGATCATTTATCATACTTTTTGAAGTGACTTATTTCATTAGATCAGTATAAATAGACTTGCTCTTGATGGCACATTTTAGCCCCACTGAAGAAAACCCTGTATAGTAAACAATACTTTAAGACAGGGGTCACCAAACCTTTGGACCTCAGGGACTACTAAATTCATAATTTTAAATCCCGTAGACCACTAATATGATCTTCCTAATGACCAGCTGGGTGGACATGGCTAGGTGATCATATGACTGGGTAGGAGTGGCCAACTTGATGTCACTCACATCGAGGGACGTCTTCCCAGTCTCTACTCACTCCTCCCCTCCCAGCCACTCCTCGTCTGCCCACCCTGGCTCCTTAGAGCCCCAACAGGAAGTAGTTGCTGGAGCTAAAAAGCCAAAGTTTGAGGACCCCTGATTTAGTGTAATATTAAAAATTCAAATATTTTTTCTGCGGACCACCAAAATTTTCTCAGGGACCACCAGTTGGTGATCTCTGCTTTAGGATCAGCTTTGGTTTGAATAATTTTCATTTAAGTTGCTGTCTTTTGTTTCGCAAAACACAGATTCTAGTAATGTCTGGAGATGGGACAATTAATTATTACTATTCTTCTATTTTTGACTGCAATGTTCAATTAACCATAGAACATGTTATATATGTTCCTACCTATGCTTTATTTAACCTAAACTGTATTTTTGATACATTTTCTCACTTTCCCAGTATCTTAAATATTGAGATTTTGTGGGACAAATTGTTGCTCACTTGACTATTTCATTAGTTACTGCTGTGATTCTCATTGTTCCCACAGTAGTTATAATCAAGAATCCATTTTACAAAAGAAATTCTAAGTTTACTGTTATTGAAGAAAGAGTGCAGTCAATGCCTTGAAACACAATATTACTCAAAAATAATAATGAATTATACTGAAAAATATAGAGAGCGATTGGCCATCTCTCTCTGTTTTTTAAGGAATATTTTTTTAACTCATCTCTTCAGAATTTCAGCTGACAATGTTGGTAGGACTTTTATATGATAAAAGTTGAGCAAGAATGTCTAGAAACAAAGTTTTGATGATGTTGAACTTTATAAGATAACTTGAACATGTTCTGCACAATATTATCATGGATATTTTTAAATGGGAATATTGATATTCCGTTTCTTGGCAAATAATGAAATTAGATCTTTCTTTTGCTCACAAAGGGAGCAAGCAGAAACCAATTGTAAGGGGGAACCTGGCTATTCCACCATACTGATATACTGTATGCCATGTAGTAAGGCTCATGAAATAGAGATTGGATTTTTATCTGTGCATAAGGAATTAAGTAGAAATATAATTATTAGATTCTTGGTAAAAACATAAAGAAAATCCTCCATACCATTATAATAGAATAAAGTGGAGCACAGTGGTAACTGTGGGAGTTGGAAGAAGGGGAAGTCAGGTTGAGAGCAACAGTATCTCAACACTAATCCTATTCTTTTCTATGTGTTTCACAATGTCACATGCTCCAAAGACGTGAGTTTAATTCACAAAGCCATTTCAGTCATTCTAATGAAATTGCTAAGTTGCTAGCTGGACTTCAGGTATAAACACACTTTGTGCTGACAGAGCTCTAAATAGTATTGCATTTGTGACAGTATTGCTATGAAATGTTGATTGATGAGGTTCGAGGCTCAGCAGACAGAATACTGCCTATTTAGCCATAATTGTGACCATTATTACATTGGATTAGGTTTATCCTCAGCACAATCATTTTCACCTCCATTTCTTAATAGTTGTGGCCATTTGGAGGTCTTTTCAACCAGAAAGATTTCAAGAATTTAAATTAATCTTGAGTGCCCAGTCATCAAGCTTAAATTAATTACAAATTATTAGAATGGCAAATATGAATTTCCTTATTAAGTATAGGAGGGAAAAGAGGTTATCCACTTCCATGGATAAATGGCCTCCCCCTGTATTTAAAAAATATTAATGGTCATCTTAATCCTTACCTTTAGTTTTAGACAATACAAGTTTGTCTTTTGTACATTGTTTACAGAATTTTTCATTCTGCTAAATTAAAGAATTTGAAAAGGCATTTGTAAATATTTAAGCAACCACTGACGTATGATCTTTCTTCCTAATAGTACTTGGCTACCTGTAATCAGAACTCTGGTCCTAAATATTTCTTATTAGTAGATTATAGTTTGACAGTTTAAAGTTAGGTATACAAATATATTATGTTAAAAAAAGAAACTGTCCAGAAAATGTCTAGGAGTATAGAAGCTTTCAAATCTATGCAATTTTCCATGCTAAACAGTCTTTAAGGACTTTAAAGTATAAATGACAGGGAAATGTGATAGGTATGTTGATAATGTAATTGGAAATAGTAGAAGGCATAGATAACTTGATTACCTCTCCTACCTTATTATGCATTTCATGTCCTTTAAACCTAGAACATGCTAGTGGGACTAACTGATTTAGAGATCTGTGCTTGTTTAGTTTTTATTATAGTGATTCTCCCAAAAAGTGTAGATACTAATTATATATACCATATTTTTCGGACTATAAGATGCACCTAGATTTTGGAAAACAAGAACAAAAAAATCTACCGCTGCAATTTCCCTCCTTGCAGCAAACAGCCTGTTCAGCTTCAGCACAGCCTGATTTAGCACAAGCAGCTGATTGAATTAAGGATATAACATGGAGATTCAAAGGTGACAAAATTTGAATCAAATTGGAAAGTCAAGATTTAATTTCAATCAATTTATCATTTGAGTTAGTAAAATGTCTGACTCTCATGGAAAAGCATCAAATGCCTGTAGCTGATTCCTTTTTTTTCCGTATACAAAGGAACAAACATAACAGGAATGGTAAACCTTTTAGAGGACATTAATCCTGTTTCAGCCAGATAGTTGAAAGGCTTATACTTCAAACAGCTTTTCAAACAGTCTGGTCAGCTTCAGCACAGCTTGATTTAGCACAAGCAGCTGATTGGCGGTTGTATCTGCCTCCTGGAATGCTGCCTATCAGCTGTACCAGGCTGCTGGGATCTCCATTTCTGCCCATTGCTGCTGCCACCTGTTTTTTGCCTCTACACATCCTGTTTTTGGCCTCCGCATGCCCCATTTTTGGCCCATTCCAGGCGGTAGAAATCTCTGCCGCCTGGACCGGCCAAAAAAGGGTTGCACGGAGGTAGCCATAGGCAGCAGCAGCAACAATGGGTGGTGGCAATCCCTGCAGCCTAGAACAACTGATAGGCGGTATTCCGGGAATCATATCCAACTGCCAATTACTTGCTCGTGCTAAATCAGGCTGTGCTGAAGCTGACCAAGCAGTTTGCTGTTAGCTGCAAGGAGGCAGGTTGCTGGGAGGCAGAAGCCAAAGGGTTGGGGCTGGCAGGTAGGCAGGGCTTCAACATTCGCTCTATAAGACACACAGACATTTCCACTCACTTTTTTTTGGGGGGGGGGGGAATTGTACGGTAATTGAAACATTAGTGACTTTTTAACACATTTAGACCTTCCCCAGCTACAATGGGATTTGGAATACCAATCTTCAGATAAAAGTTGAACATTGTCCTTTGAACATTCTTTTTTTAAATTGTGTTGTGTTGATAACAGTCATGTTGTCCTTTTATTATGTAACACAGGAAAACCATTTGGCTTTCACAATTTGCTTTTTTTCCATTTGTTTTTTCCATCCCATGTGTTGCTTCACTTATTTATGGAGCTTTCAATGCTTCGGTTTCAGGTGCGAATGTCTCTCAGGTTTATGTGGTGTTCCAAAATGCGAGCCAGGCTTCATCCCCCAAATAGTGTCACGTGGAGACGGAACACCTGGCAAGTGCTGTGATGTCTTTGAATGTGTCAATGGTATGTTATGTTGACAGTGCATTTGGACTAAACATTTTGAGATGCTAGTATATGAATAACATTGATATCTTCTTTACTCTGTAGCAAACAAGTAAAAAAATATGTTTTAAAATGTAATAGGTCCATTTTCCTCTCATAAAATTTATGTTGCAAATCTTTTGTACATAGGTTAAAAACCAACATTTGCATTGCTGTGTTTATTTCTTTACTTCATATGAACTCATGGGCTTTATAGTTTGCTTATAAACTCAAATAGTGTATTCTGAGGAGCATGCTGACACATATGGTTGGAGTTTTGAAAAAGTATGCTGTCTATAGTTTCAGCTAAAATAATAAGCCACAGGGAAGGGTGTGGGGAGCAAAAAGTTTTAACTAAAAGACGTGTTTTTGTGTTGTGACATGAGTCAGATCTTGCAACTACTGATACAGATCTTTCTGTGGAATTGTTTCCTGTACACCCTGGTTAAAGCTTCTGGAATGCTTCCTGAGGCAGAAGACATCACCTCTGCCTCTTTTTTGGGAAGAGATCATTTTAAAATATTAAACAGTACTTCAGGCAAGTTTTATTTTAGCAGATGTCAGTAATCACGTAATATGTATTTATCAAAGTGGCTAAAAATATAAATATATCTTCAAACCGCAAAGGACCAACTTGAAGAAAAAATGACATTTTTCAGCTTTAGCTTAAGAGTTCTATGTAGTGCATTCTACTCCAAAGTAGCTGAAGAGAGCAGAAATCAGAAATTGTTTTGTCTTTGTTTTTATACCTGTGTTTTTGTTTGTACATACATATTTATATGCACATATACGCAAATGTTCGGGTGTACATGCCCACATGCTTTCTGATTTGCCACTGATGGAGGGCAAGCAGTCCCATTTGACTGTACAGGTAGGCCTTGCTTACTGATCACATTAGAGAATGGCAATTCTGTTCCTAAGTGACAAGTTGCAAAGTGGAAAATCACACAATCACAACAGACTTAAACCTCACTTTGTATTTGGTCATTAAGTGAAACATCACATGGCTGTAACTTTTGATTTTATTCCCACCTTCTCCATTTAACTCTGTGTCAGCCAGTTGCAAAGCAAACAGATAGCGTCTTGTGACCATGGGGCATTGTAGTGGTCATGAATGCAAAGATTAGTCGCAACTCTTTTTTTTTCACGCCAGTTTAACTTTGAATGGTTGTTGAATGAGGCAGTCGGTAAACAAGGATCATCTGAATAACCATTTCAAAATGGGCTTATCAGAAATGAAAACATGCACTTGTGAAGGCCTCCCAACATTCCCACTTAGTGCCTCTTGCTGTAGGGAAAATACTTTATTGTGGAATTAATTAAAATGATAATGTGAATAAGTAGAAATAGTGACATCATATTCTAATAGAATTTATCATTGGCAGAATGAAATAACCATGCAAAATTACTGTCAAGACTCAGAATGTTTTTGCAAATGCTCATCCTTTATGTCAGTATAGTATGATGTAACCAAGTAAAATTGGATTTATGGTAATTTATCGGTAATCCTGGGCAAAGAAAATTATTCTAATATTAATGAAATTATAGAGTCAGTTTGATTTAGTAGTTAAGGAACCAGAAACCACAAAAATGTGACTTGAAGGCCCATCTTCATGGTCATGATCAATGAAATTATAAACTGTACAAGTATTAATACTAAATATCTTTTAATCCATAAAAGGTATTTAAATTTTAAAAGTAATTTAAAATCACTTAATCAGTTAAAAATAACATTCATTAGATTCAGATAAAATTTATGAAAGCAATTAGTAAATTTGATATTCAAATTCAAATATAAATTTGATATTCAAATATAAATTTGATATGGAAGTTCTAGACTATAAACTGAAAAATCTCTACATTTTCAAAAGCATTATGCTACTAACCATCGCAAAGCTGTCTGTTTTTTATCTGTATCAAAAATATTAGTTTATTGGAATTTAAAATACAAAGGAAAGTGAGAAATTAGGGGAGGGGGAAAGGGAAAATGAGAAATTGTGGAATAGAAAGAGAAATAGTAAAAGAAAGTGTTGGCTTCCAGCTCTTTTTAGCACAGTAGAAAATAATCACATTTATTTTATTTTAATTTATTATTAATTAGTATTAATTCCATCTAAGTAGTTTCAATATGATATTTGATTATAGAACAGATGTAATACCTGTAAATAGCCAACTTATTTAAATTTCTTTCCCTATTTTTTGCTGTAACTAATAATGTTTTTTAAAAAAACGTTTGCAGTACTAATCTAAAAAAGCAACTGACGGTATAACAAGCTTAAGCTGTGCATTTTCCATTGTCTTCTGATACTACTAAATACTTTATTCTTTTTTTATCATTCATTTATTTGTAAAGTTTGTACAATATTGTCAATTAAAGCCTCTAATACAACCAGTATTTATGAAATGGTAAAAAATGGGTATTGTAACGCTGGGACCAGAGGCAACTGTTGTATGTATTCTTAGCTTTCTATCTTTGAATTGTGGGAAACAATATGTAGTATGTTACCATATCTTGACATTTTTCCTGCAACTATATTTGTATGTCTTGTCCTTATGACCCTTCAAGAAAAAATATATTTGCACAATTAAGGATTTTATGCTGCATTTGATATGAAGGCAAGGTGTTCTTGTTCACTTAGAAATTATGAGTTTAACAATGTTACAACTTGTAAGATCAGTTCCCAGTTTCATTGTATAAAAATATAAAAGTAATAGTCATCATCCAAAGAGGACCGTATTCTGCATCTGAGACAAAGAAATCCTAAGAACAAAAACACAATAAAAATAAATAAGTTACAGTTAGCTGACCTTTCTTGAGATCCTCAAACTTGCTCGAGTTTAACAGCTGAACCTTTCGGGCCACTCTTGTGTATTCCCCCCCTACTCAAATTTAAATTCTATCCTCAAGCTAAATTTGGGGAAATAATGACAAAGATTTCTATTACCCCCACCTTTCATTATAGAAAAAAAAGTAGGAAGGTGACTCAGTTACACTGAATGTCTACTTCAGTAGTGGGTTTCCATTTTATTTGCTGTTGGTTCGCCCGTGGCCATGCATGCACATAGACACAGTGGTTCTGCACATGTGCAAACATCCAGGCGGATGAGCAGAGTCCCCCACTGCTGCTGCTACTAGTTCACTCAATCGGGGGTGAACCAGTAGCAACCCACCACTGGTATACTTCTAACTATTAACTATTAATGAAAAAGGTAAGGAATTTGGTACCAGTAATATTTCTGTTTCCTAGCCAGTTGGAAATATTTTTGTGATAATGGTTGTTTGATTTAGGCTTGACGGGATATGCTATTGTAATATGCATAATGCACTTTATGACATACTCTTATGTATAAATACAGCACGTGGTAGATTTTTCAATAAACTTTTCCCTTCCTGAAAAAAACCCATATCAAAATTCATATATTTATTAATTACTATTGATCATCCATTCCTTTACAAGCACTATAAGTGCCATAAAATCTTTTTTATGTATGATGAGGAATGCTCTGAGAAAGAATTAGATATATCATTATATATTTAAATGGAAAATACCCCAAAAATCAAGTTTAAAAGAGGTACTGATTCTTGTCTGAATTAAAACCAGCTAATTGCACAAAACTCAATTTCAGGAATGAAGTCTTCTAGTGTTTAATGTTGTGCAACATCTCCATGAAAATATATATTTTCCCTGTTTGCTATTTTTAGAAGTGAAGCCAGCGTGTGTATTTAATAGCGTGGAATATAATGATGGAGACATGTTCCGAATGGACAGTTGCCGGTTTTGTCAATGCCAAGGTGGTGTATCTATTTGTTTCTCTGCACAATGTGGCGAACTACACTGTGATAGATACTACGTACCAGAAGGAGAGTGCTGTCCAGTATGTGAAGGTATTTTTTTTTGTTGCTTGGCCTCAGGAATTGATGAACCTTAAAAGCTAAATATATTTTGTAGCAGTAGTTAAAAGTTGATATGAAAGAAACCTGGCATTGGTCCAACTTAAACGAGTATAATTATTTATATATTTAATACATTTATATAGAATTGTATGTGTACTATTGTCATTATGCACAACTCTAATTAATCATGCAACGCTAATTGCAATTTGATATAGTCTCTATTGCTCACAGATATTTCCTATAAAAGCATATTTCTGTTATTTTCCTGTGAAAATAGACTACATCACGTTAGGCAGGGCTTAAAATTTCAAGTCCAGACCTACTAGCCAGGAAAAAACCTTACTCGCCACCAGTTGCCCCACCCATGTCCGCCCCGCCCCCAACCCTGCCCCTTAAAGTTTATGCAATTACATCTTTCTTTAAAATAGAGTCCAAAATGCAAAAAACATAATATAGCTTTATTAATTACAGGCGGCGGCGGAGGCTGGAAATCGGGGGGGAGAATGGAGGGTAGTCCCGGGTGGCTCAAAGTGGGATCCCTGCAGATCCCCCTGCCCCAAATCTGTTGGTGGGCGGCTGCACGGAAGAGCCCAGACAGCACTGCCTGCCTGCCGCCCGCGGAAAGAAGTGCCCTCTTCCCAACCCCACCAAGGACTGGCTGGTCTTGCTTGGTGGCAAGATTTCCAGCCTCTGCCGCTGCCTGCACAGCCAGGCAGGGGAGGGAAGGGGGAGAACATGCCAGGTAAATGGTCGCCTTCTGCTGACGGTTTGAATCGGCCCAGTTGGAATGTCAGGCTAAGCCGCTGTGTAAAGGGCGGAACTGCGCAGCGCGTAGGGCAGAGGTTCCCAAACTTGTCAGCTTTAAGACTTGTGGACTTCAATTCCCAGAATTCTCCAGCAGAGCTGGCTGGAGAAATCTGAGGTACCACATATACTGTACCTATGCAGTT
>JANHFP010006447.1:361033-371348 GCA_032468135.1 Calamaria suluensis
GTGACGCAGAAGCTTCTACAATGAACACACACACTCCCTCGTGGGGGAAGAGCTGGAGTTAGGGGGACGGGGGCAGAAGGTAAACCCAGCGGGAGGGGAAGAGAGCAGACTCAACAGCCTATGCCTGGAGGTGCGGGGGGGAGGGGTCTGTCGCCCAGGAGGCTGAGATCACAAGACAAATGAGAACTTTTAGAATTGTGCCATGTAAAATTTTAAAGATGCAATTAAAAAAACTGGAAGCTAGATAAAAGATTGTTATGGGTATCTATAAGTGCTGGAACAGAGAAAATCCTGCTGTTTGCCAATAGAACTATAAAATGTATTGTAAAAGAAGTTTTAAAAATACACATACTTTGTAAAAGACCATATATTTCTGAAAAACAAGCTGTTGTATAAAAAATGGAATTAAAATCTTCCCCATACCAATTACTTTTTTCCCTACCCCAAGAAATATCAATTTTTTTTGCATAATTATTTTAAAACATTGTGTTTTTATCATACACAGAGATACCAGCTTCCATAATACCACCTGCTAAGGTAGGGACCTGCTTGTCAGTAGATGGGCACCGTCATGAGAATGAAGAAAGTTGGCATGATGGCTGCCGTGATTGTTATTGTCATAATGGACGGGAGATGTGCGCTTTGATTACTTGTTCTGTACCCAACTGTGGCAATCCAACAATACACCCAGGACAATGTTGTCCATCATGCCCAGGTACCATTTTATTTTATTTATTTATTTAAAAAGCCTGCTTCTTAACTGTATCGCCCTTTTTTGTCTTGCCAGGGAAGATCTTATAAGTAACAAAAGACTGAGATACTTGCTAGATAAACCAGTTGAAACCTGCATTGCTTCCATGTAATTGCATAGACTTTATAAATTAACACTTGGCACTAATCTTATACATCCTAAACATAATAATTTTAGCTTTCAAAGGCAGAAATATTTTAGTTTCCATACACATCGTTAGTAATTTAATTGAATGAAGAGACTGCAGTCTTGAAGTCCAAAGAAAAGCTGAATACTCTTAAATATTTAGGCTGTTTTGATTGCCAAAAAGCAGAGAGAAAAGTAAAGTACAGTTATTCCTGTGGCCGTTCGATCTAGTTATGCAAACTGGAAGAAAAGGGCAAAGGTCAGAATTTTTAAAATCAGATTTGAACTGCAGTTCAGAATCAGTTTGAAATCAGTGAATCAGGGATAAAACTGAACCTTGTGGATAATCCATATCTTTGTATAATATATATAGATAGTTATCACTGTGTTACCTTCCTATAGCATCATATCATCCATCACCGGTCCAT
The DNA here is from genome assembly GCA_032468135.1 of Calamaria suluensis. NCBI lineage: Eukaryota > Metazoa > Chordata > Lepidosauria > Squamata > Calamariidae > Calamaria > Calamaria suluensis. Next base: position 362,339 of record JANHFP010006447.1, read on the forward strand.
GGGCTACTAATGCTTGCATGGAACCATCCCCTCTCCTCCCCTCTGCTGGGTTGCCAAGCGAGAAAGGTTGGGGACCACTGTATTAGACAAGTGAGAAAGATTCCACAAAGTAGTGTATGATAGGTCCAATTTTAATTGCCCTCTTTGGACTTAAAAGCAGGCAAGAATCCAGTCGTGGTTTGGTAGGCAGTTTTTTTGTTTGTTTGTTGGATTTATATCTCAAATGCATGAACAGAAGTACCAGACCTTCTATGGGTCACAGAGAGATCACAATATACTTACAAAATAATCAGTTTATGAAATTATATCAGTTTGACATTTCTGAACTGGTTTCCCCAAATACCTTGCTGTCACTTACAGTCTTCAGTGGGCAGTCCTGAAAATAAAGTCTGCCTTTATTATCATAGCACTGTATTAATCCTATTACTGGTTTATTATAATGGTACAAACCAAGATGTTTTAAAATGTGTTAGTTTATAAATATAGTCATTTGGAAACTGTTACTGTTATTTGAATCTATATTTTAAGGGAAAGTCAATTGAGTTTCCATTTCCTTTGATTCTATTTTTCACAGATGAACCCATTGCACAGAAGCCAGAAATTGGTGGTCCAACCATCTGTTATGTACCAGGAGGAGAGTATTTTATGGAAGGAGACACATGGAATATTGATTCTTGTACCCAATGTACATGCCATAATGCAAGAGTCTTATGTGAAACCGAAGTCTGTCCACCTCTACTTTGTCGAAATCCTACACGTACTCAGGATTCATGTTGTCCCCAGTGTCCAGGTTAGCTTCATGTAATACATTTTAGCATATTTGTTACAGTTATGAAAACAATTTCATTTGCCCAATGTCATTACATCTCAAAAATAAGTATAATCAATAGTATTTGGGGGAGAAAGTCTTTAAAAGTATCCCCAGCCCAGCAACGACATGATGAAATCCTTCATTACTCCTGTATAAATTATTGGGCACTAGTGTATCTAACATGTACACAGTAATGAGCTTCCAAATATAAGCCTGCTCTTCTGAGTTTTTACATATCTGTCATATTGTAACAACAAATTAAAATTCTGTACACCGCCCCGAGTCCTCGGAGATGGGGCGGTATATAAATCAAATAAATAAATAAATAAATAAATAAATATAAGATCATCCACACAAACCTTTTAGCTCTTATCCTGCGTTTCATTAACAAGTCCTATTAATCCTAATTGTATATTTTTCACTTTTGTGATTAATACACAAATATATTCCATCACACAGAAAGACTCCACCATGCTCCTTTCTCTTTTCTGTCAAATCAGTTTTCAATTAAGAGGCAGTTTAATGTGCTGGCCTAGAACTAGGAAGCTGTGAGTTGTAGTCCTTCTTTAAGCCTAAGAGCCGGCTGGGTGATTTGAGACCAGTCATTCTCTCTCTCAGCCTAAGCTACCTTACATGGTTGTTGTGAGGAATATAAGAGGCAGAGCATCAAATATGTTCACTGCCTTGAAATGGCCAAATCATATAAAAGGCAGGATAAAAATCTAAGGGTGGTAATAAATTCTGCATTTCCAGCAGTTCTTAAGAGCATTAGCTGCCTTTTCCTACATATATATAGCTATGAAGAATTAGTTTTTTAAAAGGTAGTTTCATTGAAGTCAATAAAATATTTCATGTATCAAACACAGACCAGAAGACTGAATGTTTTTCCTTGAGCATTTAAACAAAGTAATATTATTATATGTTAAGTCTAATATAGACAACTTCTTTACACCCCTTTGCTTAAGGAGATATTTATAAGTGACAGATGACAGTACTTACCAAGTTGGTAAGTTTCCCTTTCTACCTTGTGTTTACAATTGTTCATTTTTCCTTGTCATACATAGTAACACAGTTATTAGTTTATACCAGCCTTCTACTTCAGGAGGTTCTGCTGTAAACTGAAGTACCATTTTCTTTCCTTTCTCTTTCCCCCAAAACCCACACCTGTGTAGCAGTGGTTCTCTTTTATCTTGGTACAGGTGTAGTCCTTTACTCTTAAAGTCTTAGGGAACACAAAAACATTAGAAAGGAAAACTCCCATCAATAGCCTTGAGACTTTCCTTCTACACACAGACTGTAAACAAATACAAAAGCAGCTCATCAGCCTCTGCCATGACAATGGTTTGTTATTAAATTCACCGGTCAATCTTCAGCAATTCTAGTTAAAAGAAGCTGTCATTATTCAGTGTTACAGACTGTTTTTCCTCTTTAGTAATACATAGGAGTCTACCCAACATTTTTTAAAACAGTATTATTACAAAGTAGGGGTTTGTATATGTTCATAAAAGTGAACTGGGAGTTGTTTAAGCAGATGTGGCTGCTTGTTATCTCCTGCCTAGGAGTGTTTGAGCCTACAGGAAGGTGAAACAAAAATTGTAGGGAGGACCAAAATCATAGAGGCTACACTTGCTTTTTTCCTCTCTTTCCTTAGGAACAGTGAGATGAAGCTCACAGCTATTGATAAAACAAACCAAAAGTATAGTTGGTTCCTTTCCTTTTGCATTCAAGGAAAAATACCTGAAGCATAATTTTCTGGCAGGCAGGCAGGCAGGCATAAATATAAATATTTAGAATATTTCTAAATAACTAGAATATTTTCCTTCATATATAAGTTCTCTTGGTGCTGGACTGCCTTTTCCAAATATGATTTATCAACATCCAGGAATCATTTGATCTCCACTTGTTCTGGAGGGGGAGGATCATTCAGCAGAAGCCTTTAATGAAAAAATTACATTCTGAAGGATGTTGCCAGCTGCCAAGTTACATTGCTCAACGGTGTTTCGCTGCTTTCATGAAGAATTGGCCAATTCAGGAATTACAGAATCATAAGCACAGCAGGGAATTGAAAATAGAGCTCCACTTCTTAACAGCATTCCGTGTATTCAAAAACCTTGCACAACCAAGAGTTCCAATACTATAGTGGGAAGTATTTCCAATTCCTCTTCAGAACATCTACATATGCATTTAAATATGTATGTGTAAAATAAAAAGTATCTCTGTGCCAGTTCCTATCACTCCTATGTTCTTTGTGTATTTTTTTTTTAGATGAGCCTGTTCAGCCGTCCTTGTCAACCAATAAAAGCATGCCCAGTTACTGCAAAAATGATGACGGTGATATCTTCTTAACTGCTGAGTCATGGAAACCAAATGTTTGTACCAGTTGTATTTGCCTGGATGGTGGAATCAGCTGTTACTCTGAATCTTGCCCACCAGTATCCTGTGAAAAACCTGTTTTGAGGAAAGGACAATGTTGTCCTTACTGCATAGGTAAGCATTACTGGAAAGGAGAGAGAAGAATATGATCTGATATGGTAGTGCTTTTTTCCCAATCTTATTTATAATTTTAAGATGCTCTGTCGATTTAGGCCTTAATTGTAATTTTTTATCTCTGATACATTTAATGCATATATTAACAACTATAGTATAATTGTTACCATTATTATACCATAGTGCTATTCTTTGTGACCAGGTATTACCACAGGCAAACAACAGGTAATGTTGCATAATATTATGGTATTGTTAGAATTAAGTAATGAATAAATCTTAGCAGAAGTTAATTTATCATACAATGGGGCTCTCCCTGTGTCATATAATATTTTGACTGCAAAATCATTATCTGATATTGTATTCTGCTTGTTTTTCAATTATGCTTTTCAGGTATTTTGTAAGCAGAGTACTTATATGTTTTGTTTCACTAGATATTGTTAACAAAAAGGAGAGGACAGGATAATACTGCTGTTTACTATAGTCTTCAGCTAAAATCATGGTTAATTTCAGTTAGAGTCATATTGGTTCAGGCCATATCCAATGTTTTGCATTTATTGCATTATATCTGAAATCATTCCTTCAATATCCTTATTTCTGATTTCAGCAAAGATTGTATACATAAGAAGTACGAATATCTGGGAAAGCAAGTGACAAGATGTGTGCTTTGATGATATGATATTTGATTACTTACATTTGTATGTAAATTTAATAAATAAATAAATATCTCAGGATAGAAATATAAACTCACAAGAGTTAGATGAGATAGATGAGCATATTTTGTTGCAGGAGGTGCTGGGACATCTTTAATTTTTTATTTTAATTATTAGCTAACACATAAATTCTTCAGTAGTTGCATATTTTTCCATACTTAAGTGGATTTTCCTCTGACTATATGTTGTGTATGTGAGCTGTGTGTATTTGCATACATACTTAACTGGGTTCATCCTTTTTAACTTTTTGGCTTTCTCCTAGGAAAAACGAAATAACAAAAAGTGTTTAGAGTTCAGGCAATTGAAAATGAAAAACAGCTCATATTTCCCTCAGTTGCTATGAAATAGGGAATTTTGCTCCCATTTATTGTGACAGAATAGAGAGTTCACATCTTGCATCTTCTTGTCAGTTCAAGCATGATCTTGGTGTCCCAAATGACTTCTTAAAGTAGAAAACTAATGATAAGATTTAGATTCCAAACAAGTTTGCTTATAATATAGTTAGCATTCTAATTTTGCATGATAATTTTAGTTGAATGAGTCCTTTCCAACCCATCCCAACCCCCACCACTATTGCAAATTCTCCATATTGCCACTGTGTTTTCCTTATTAATGTATTCATGTGAATTCCCAAGGGAATCAATTCTGAATTTTATTTCCAAAGCAATTCTCAAAGCCCTTCAGCTAGGAATTCATTTTATCAAGAGTTGCAAGGAGTCTGCTTAGATATAAACCCAGAAATGTATGGACTAGAGTTTAATAATTGGTAGAGTTGTTCTATTAATGGAAAAATTGAATATAAAGTTTCAGAAATTCTAAAAATTGAGCATAATAGAATATTATTCTTCTATTCTTGAATCATGGTGGCACAGTGGTTGGAATGCAGTATTGCAGGCTAATTCTGCTGACTGCCAGCAGTTCGATTCTCACCAGCTCAAGGTTGACTCAGTCTTCTATTCTCCCAAAGTTGATAAAATGAGGACCCAGATTGTTGGGGACAATATGTTGACACTGTAAACCGCTTAGAGGGCTGTTAAGCACTATGAAGCTGTATATAAATGTAATTGCTATTGCTATTCTTAATGCTTGATCTTTTTTATTTTGCAAATATGCTACTATTGCCTGTTTCATTTTGATTAAGCAGATATTTGCAGGAAAGAACAACTGGGCAAGTTAAAAACAAATGAAAATGAAAAGTTTAAGACTTAATACACAATCCCAAGCTTTCCCTCTTCCAATTATTGCATTTTTATGGCATGTTCTTTCAACAGAAGACACAGCAGCAAAGAAAGCAGTATGTCATTTTAATGGAAAAACCTACGCGGATGAAGAACGTTGGGACATTGATAGCTGCACTCATTGCTACTGCTTGCAGGGTCAGACACTTTGTTCCACAGTTAGTTGCCCTTCTCTTCCTTGTGTGGAACCAATTAATGTGGAGGGAAGTTGCTGTCCCATGTGCCCAGGTAAGTTAGATCCTGGCAGTTTATTCAGCCAGAATCGTCATAGTTTTTATTTAACATAGAGATATTCATTTGTAAATAATCATTTGTCCAAGATAAGAGGAAAGTTTGGAAAGATAAAATAATATACTTTCATTAAATGAAGACTTAAATAAAAGGCTCTGGCTTGATTTTTAACTATCTAGTATTGAAGTCAAGACTTGGATTCAGAAATCTCAAAAAAACATGTCTACAGATAGTCCTTGTCTTACAACTGGTTGCTTAATAATTGCTCAAAGTTATGATGGACTCAAAGAAAGCTACTTGTGATTCCTCCTCAAAGTTACACCTGCCACACCATCTCCTCAGTCATGTAACCACATTTTTGGCACTTGGCAACCAGCTTGTATTTATGATCAGTTGCAGTATCCTATGGTCACAAGTTGCAACTTTTTTGCCTGTTTATGTATTTTGGCAATTATTTGGGAAACAGTAGAATAACATATTTATACACAGTATTCCAAGACTTTATAGTTTTCAAATGTTTTTGTTCTGTTTATAGATTCAGAAAAAGAATTCTTTTTTTAACATGGTAATTCAAAAACCCATCTGTGGGTTATCAGTGATAAGATATGTTTGTTCAGAGTACTATTATCAGACATATTTTATGCCTCTTTTACTTTATAATTTTATGCAGCCTATTTATACGTAGACCTCTGGAGAGGTAAAAAATACTCCATTAATGTATTGCAAGTTTTTAATATATTAAATGTACAGTCCATTTTAAATAGCTTTTATTCACAAACTTTGTTAACACTGTTGGTATCTAGGCTAGCTAGCTTTCCTGTAAGTTCCTTATTGTTTTGCAGAAATGTATGTACCCGAACCTACCAACATTCCAATTGAGAAGACAAATCATAGAGGTGATAAAGAACTAGAAGCACAAGTCTGGCCTACATTCAGTGAAAATGATGTTGTTCATATCCATAAAGGTAAACACCATTTAAATCAATTATCTCTGCAGAAAGCAAAGACAATTTAGGTAAACTTCAAACTCTCTTTTTTTTAGAACTATTTTGCTGATTTTAGTATTTTAGTATTTAGTATTTTTTCACTATAGGAACTTGGTTTTGTCTAAATTAGTTGAGTTATAGTTCTCTGCTGGCCAGAGATGAGAGGCTGTAACATATTCTTAGCATTAGACTGAGAAAGGCTCCCATGGTCAGAACTAATCTTTGCCAATAGAATGGCTTGCTTGAAGCAGAAGAATAGATACCTGTTCAGAACAGTTGTTTATATTTCAATCTAATATAGGACATGCAATCATTTCTGTAGCCAGGAACTGCACATTATTTAAACTTCCTTTTTGCAGTGATGCGGTAATTGCAGAGGGAAGGAGAAATAGAGGAGAAATTCTTCATTAAATTTGATGGGCTCTTTTGGTTTGGTTTTCCAGACATCCAAACCTCTCTTTAATAGATTTGTAATAATATTTTTTTCTTATTTTTTAAAAGTGAAGAATTACATTGGCCCAAGTCAGCATTTTTTTGACACTTAAGTTTTAGCAATGCAATTTGAGGGGCTCCAGAGCTTGCAAAAATTGCCTGAAGAACTGCATTTGAACCAAATGAGTTGGCTACATTTTAGCTGAATACATCTATGTAGAGCATAAATGTATTTATTGTACAAATCAATTAATCATGGTTATTGTAGAAACTGTTAAAAGACATGAGAGTCCAATATGCAAGAAAGAGAAGGAGAAAGAGTTTTCTCTGATTATGTAATTTTTTTCAGGAAAAATGTTTATTAGAAGCCAGATTCAAAAACACCCACAAGTATGCAGAACATAAATAATAGAAACTCCTCTGTTACTTTCTTAGAATTTCTTGAACTGGAGCCAAATTTAGCAATATTTGCTTAATGCAGTTAATTTCTTCCAATGATTTTGGTAGGACTCTGCTAAGAATAATTAAATCTGTATGATTAAGCCCAGCAAGGTAATATTTAACTCTTTTTTTAATGAACCCTTTATTTCATTACCACCTATTGATATTTTCAAATAGGCAACTTTCTGGACTGTTTATAAGAGAAAGCAAAGGTTATAAAATAAAAGATCAACAAGGGTGAAAATATTCAAAGCAATACATTGTCTACAACAAATCTATAGAACTACAAACTGCATGCAATTTATATAAATCTTACATCTACAACTGATAAACTTTCTCCAAAGCATCATTCAATGTCCTTCCCTCTTGAGTTATACATGGCAGGTATAAGGCAAAGTTCTTGTGCCTCTGGGGAATCTGAAAACCTAGATCATGTATTTTTCAGGTGTAAATTCTATGTGGAGCTGTATTTTCAATTAAATTTCCCCGAATTAAACAACTGCTTGGTTACTTAAACACAGATGTCCTGAATCATGATTTTATTGATAAATTTTGAGCCTTAGGACATGTCATTTCCAGATACACTAAAAGAAGCACACCATGTACTAAACTGTTATAATACTATTATATTTTTGTTTATTGGATTGTTTAACCTATTTTTGATTAGACTTCAACCATAATAAAGATAATGCATAAAAACAATATCAGTATTAAATAACTAGACAACAACACAACAAACTCTAATATAATTTTCCATTGGATTGACCAAAAAATCTGGAACAGGCAGGGTATTCAAGAATGAATTGGCATCAGTTTCCAACTCCTACTTGTTTAACCAAAATAATAATAAAATCACTGTAACAGTAAGGTGGGCAATATATAAACTTAATAAATTAAATAAAATTACATTTTCCACTTAAATTATGCTACAAAAACGAAGACACGATAAAAACTGAATTGTTCATTTAGTTCTAATACCGAAAACAAATTCAGTAGTACAACCAATGTGATTTGTTAAATGCGTGAACGCAATAGATGTGACAAACCTGAAGTTATGCTTTACCTAAGTAAAACTAACTTGAATCTAAATATTTCTTATAGTATTATTTTTAGTTATGAACATATCATTTGGAAAATTTTGTTTCTCAGGTTATGTATGATATCTCACCATAGCTACTCCGTTACTTTATTTTTTAATTGATAACGTGCCTATTTTTACATTTTACAGATATGGGTCACCTTCAGGGTGAATATAGAGAAACTAGAGGATCACAGCCAACTGCAGAAGCATCTCTTGATTCTCTTGCCTGGGTAACCGTACCCCTCTTAACAGCTCTAATTCTTATAATTGCACTTTTGTTTATCAATCAGAAAAAGCAATGGATACCAGTATCCTGCTATAGAACTCCAGCAAAGGTATTGGACTAAATAGCATTTGTACTGTATAAATAAGTAACTGGGCATCTTGAATCAGTTGAGCACATACAAGTAAATAAGAGCAGACAGTTGTGGAAATGGAGATCTTCAAGTGTCTTCCCTATGTGTTCCCTAAGGAGACATTATCTGGAAACATTGTTTCTTTGGAAGTTTGACTGCTTTCTAGGATCATGGATTTTGTAGATTCAGGATTGATGAAAAGAAGGAGTTTTCTTTTTCACCTAGCATATAGTTAAA